>CAEGAE010034524.1:0-19870 GCA_903067095.1 Girardinus metallicus | reverse complement strand
CAGCCAAATACAGAGCTGTGAATGAATATATATATATATATATATATATATTCATTCACAGCTCTGTATTTGGCTGCTTCCTTCAATTTCAACTTCCAGAGACGGACATCATGTGCAAAAAAAAAACAACAACATAAACACAACATGTTGAATATGTAGTTAGTTAACTGTAAGCTGAGGGAAACGATAATCGACATCACATCAACTGCGCAGGTGGAAAACCAAGAGTCGGACTGGTGAAGAGGCAAGAAGTAAACGTCAGTCGTGCGTTGGCCAGCAGAGGGCAGCAGAGCTCAACTCATGATGGAGGTACGGCAGGAAACAGCGGGTTAGCGCCGTTTCAACACCAGGCTGTTTCTGTTCAGCTGAAGTAGTATAAATGAAGTAGTTTTGGAGCCATATTCGACATAGACATAAGCTCTTTACTTCAATACCTCTTTAATGCAACACACTCTTTAGACTGCCTCTTAAAGGCTTTCCAAAGGCTGGAGTTAGCTAGAGCGCATGGATTACTGCGTTAGCAAGTCACATGTAAAAAAAACAGTGAAATTATATGAGACGTTTTACTGTAACAGAGATTTGGACTAATTTGCTGAAAGATATAACAAAAGCATAACGTTAGCAGAAATAAACTAAATGAGTTGATGCAAAAATATATAACAAAGCTTATAATGGAATATGTTTTAGTAGTGTTATGTGTCTTTAAACTGGCTGCAAACTGCTGCAATGTTTTCAACAGTCATCCAACTTTCAGTCAGCTGAGCTGCCGTCTCATGATACGAAGTCTGTGTTTAATAATGAAGCGATTTAACAGACTTAAAGCAGAAGTGAGGGTCTGTATCAGCAGGTGTTATGATTTAGCAGCCTTCCAGTCTGGACCCTTCCAACACATAACCAGTCTCCTGTGCTTTTGTCAAATATATCATGTAAAATCCTCCTCAGAATACCCTGATAGTTTGTTTCTTGGGAAGTGTCTGGAGAACAGGCCGTCCTCATGCTCTCCAGACGGTGAGGACAGACCAGTCAGTCTCACAAACAGACAGCTTTTCTTCAGGACTACAAAGAGTATCCGTCTTGAATCGGTCAGTTTTTGCTGCTCCCTGTTGGAGCAGGTGGGGTTTCATCCTTTGTCTCCTTTTGTCCTTCCTTCTTCTCATCATCGTCAGAAAAGAAAAGAAGAGGAAACATGCCGAGGATGCAGCCGATACCCACACCGATGGCTTTACCCTGCAGACAAGAAGCAAAACCCAATAAAGTGTCAAAGCAATCTACTTTGTGTCCCAAAATGGGAAAATGTAAAAAACTATCACAAAAATGCAATATTAATTTCTTTTCCACCTTTGTTGCTTTAAATCTTAACAGCATTTGACCAATCCAGAGTTTTTTGGCCAAAAAAAGTCCGATTTTTTTAAAGAAAAAAAACCTACAATATGTAATATTTTCCAAAAAAAAAAATATATAAAAAATAAATAAAACCCTCTAAAGTAGAATATTTTTGATGTGGGTGTTTCGGCTTTGACTAGGTTCAAAATTAATAGCACTGATTTTTATGCATTATTATTTTTTGAGAAATGAGAGTGAGAACCACAAACCGACACTCTATACACTATATATTACAGTATACTCAAAACTGACATAAAACTGTCATTAAAAAAATCCACAATTTTTTCACTTTCACTGCATTACATCTTTTCAATAGTTTCAGACCTTTCCAAAGATAGAAGTTTTCTCATATTTTGTAAATCTTTTCTATGTTTTATGACTGTTTGGTCCTAAACAGCCTGATTTTCTTGAAGGAGAAAAATTTGCAATATTTTCCAAACACTGTGGAATATTGTTTTGATGTGGGTGTTTTAACAAAAGGGACTTTGGCGTACAAACCGTGTGACAGCTGACCCTGGTCTGCCACATATCCGCCTGCTTCGGACTCAGCTCGGGAATCTGCATGCCGAGTCGAGAAGCCAAGGCCTCCACGTAACCTGCCAGCCTAAAGAGATGAAGGAAAAGAGGAGACTTGAGGGATTTTGTGTTTATGAGGTCCCACAATTCACATTGGGTGTCGGGACACAAATGGGAGTCTGAAGTGAGAGGGAGAGCTCTGCAGTAAAAATGATGACAAGTCATAAATCAGGTCAAGATTTTAAACTGGGAAGAATTCCTGAATCTCAGCCAGAAAACCAGTGAAACTACAGTTAAAACTTCCAGGAATCTTTAATGAGGGACATTTCTGTCAGATGTTTAAATAGTTGTGTGGGAAGTTTATCCAGAACCTTCTAGTTGCAGGGAAATTTCAGAGGTTCTCTGCACAGGAATGATGAAGGACTGAAGAAACTCAGAAACCGATCAGAGAAAGGCTAGTGACAGTTCAGTCCAGCAAAATGCTATTTTCTGATCAAACCCAACCTTTTCAGCTTAAATGTGCGATCATATGTCAAGATGCATGCTTTCCAAAACCCAGTAACAGAAACACAATAGCAGATCGTTATAACCAAATTTATGGACAGCCACCATGTGTGATGGAATCTGTGCTTTAGATGCAGCAGTTTGTGTGCGAGGAAAGAAGTCTGAGTGAATATTCTGACGTACTGCTACTGTGGGGTTGAATCAGTGACTGGGACTAATGGATTCTCAGTTCACTGCTCACACAAATAAGCTGCAGCTGGAGGACTGATAGCAGCGAGCGGTGCATCTGACAAGACGGCAGCGGAGCCTCGCGGTGGCTGTTGGTGCTGAGACAGGACTATGAGGGCCACCGAGTTTCATCAAGTTATGTAGAACTATTTTAGGTCTGATTAAATAAATGCAAACTCATCCTTTATATCTCCACAACCCCACAACAAATCGGGCATTTGTTGTGGGGTTGAATTCAGTCAAATACGCCACACGCTTGCTTGAGCAGAAGTCAGGGGGTAAAAAGAAACGTTCAGGAGATGAAATACAACAGCGATACCTACACTGATCATGAGATGTTGGCATCTCCTGAATGTCTTTGCTGAGGACCATCCCTCAACATGAGAGGTTGTTCACAGAGAAGCGAAAAGCAGCTTGAAAACTGGAGAGACTATATAATAAATCCTAATATTTCCCATTAACAGTGTTATTATCAGAGGCAGAAGTTTGGGTCCAAAGGTGGTTTTTAGTTTCATTATGGCTGTTCTGACATATCTCACTTGGCGTTCATTCATCCTCAGAATTTTTTCCTGAGATTAAACTCCGGTAAAATAACTGCAAGTAATGAAATCCTTGCAGGATTACATGGTTGCTGGTGCCCATCTCCAGCGGTCATTGGGTAAGAGGTGGGAGACACTGGCGAAAGGTCACCAGTCCATCGGAGGGCAACACACACTCACACCTAGGGGCAATTTGTAGAGATCAATAACCTAACAGTGATGTCTTTGGACTGTGGGGGGAGGCTGGAGTATCCAGAGAGAAGTCCATGCAGAAAGACCCCAGACCAGGACTCAAACCCAAGACCTTAATGCTGCAAGGCTATAGTGCTAACTGAGCACTATTTTATTTATTAACTGAGCTAATCATTAAACTAGACAAGTGACATCATCAATAAAGTGTCAATATTAATATACAAATTGTACCGTATCTTTCCCAACAATCTGTCTCCCTGTCAAGAGAATTTATACATAAAGACTGCTTTTTTTTTTACGTTTGAGACTCAAAAGATAAATACTATATATTACGGAACCAATAAACTTTAATACATAAATAAAACATGACCACCTTTTATCAACTGCTACACAAAAATAAATGAAATCTTAGAAATGGAACAACTTTGTTGTTTATGTATCTACTTTTTGTGACTCAGAATGATAATAAAACACTTTCAGCATCAGGTGAGTGAGTGGATGGACTATGAAATGAAACAGAAAGTTAATGTATCTGGGTCAAGAAAGAAGCCACTGGCTCCCACTTGTTCCCCAGAGTTTACTAATGGGAGCCCTGAGTTTTCATCTCGTTTTGTCAGCCTTGGCTGAGTGCAATAATGCTTTGCTGTCTGGACTGTCTGCCCCAGAAAGCCAGTGATGCATTGTGTCCATAAGAAATGCAAAGAGAAAGAGAAGCCAGGAGGTAACAGGAGGCAGCATCGCTACCAATGAGCTCGAATGGTCAGAATGACTCATGAGCGAAATTATAGAGTATTAGTGGAGTAATTTCTGCCATCTGTCAATGGAAACATGCACTGAGGAGATGGAAACATGAGGTCTATAGGAACAAATCAGAACATATGTGGATTAGAGTAGCACAGATTGCTCACCACACAGTCCCAACACAGATGAAAACATACAGAAACAGGCAAGCTGAGCTTTTTGTGCATCCTACAATGTCCACATTTTAGGATGCACAAAAAACAAATAGAGGAAAACAGGTGATGTGATCACTAATTACTGACACTTGTTTCTGTCCCTATAACTGTGGTTTAACTCAGAGCGTGAAGCTGACATAAAGAAATATTTTCACTGAAAACTCTCTTTTAACAGATCTTAAGCATCATTATATTCCACTGATTATCTGCTTTTTTATCAAGATGAATGTAATAAAACAGGGAGTTTAAAATCACACCAGACACTTTGAGGTTTTGCAGCCAAAACTGAAACCCAGCAGCTTTGTCCAAATATGCAGAATTTCATCCCATCTGTTGATTACTTCGTTTAGGATAATTAAATGAAGTAATTATCCTTCAGGTGAAAACAGCTTCAACTCATCACAAGCATGTTGACTGAAAAAAAATGTCAACTATGACCCGTTTTACATGCAGCTAGTGATGAGTCTATCTCCACAGGGAATATTAACTGAGATTATATTTACAGTTAGTGATGCCAACCACACTTCCCAATATAAGATGGTAGACTTCTTTCTAACTGCAGAGCTGTGTAGCACCAACTGCTGTCCTTCACTCCAACACACAGAGTGTGACATCAACTCTGATCATAATATAAATAACTGCAAATCAGGTACAACATAAAGGCTGCTTAAGACACCTTTGAAAAATAAAAAAATCCGTATCTTGTAATATGGTGCATGTCCACATTTTAGGATGCACAAAAAACAAATAGAGCCGTAATCTGTCTTGTACAAGAGAAACGAGACATGCTGTAATCATTTTTAATTCCTTTGTGATATAACCTGTAGGATTTTACAGTGATATTTTCAGTGATCGGAGGGACGCCTCTGTAAACGTATCTTCATGTTGAGAAAATCTTTGCTTTGCAAACAGATACATTTTCAATTTGTGCACAAAGAATACAGTGTTTTGTTGTTATTTGCAACAAAACACTGTCTAATTTAACATTTTTCCTAAAGAGGAAAAATGTTAAATAGTAAGAAGTGAGGCCAAAAATAATAAAAGCAAAAGCCATTTATAATATATTTATCTCCAATGTTTGCATGTGCAAGTTAAATGCACATGAATCATTTTACATCTAATTAGCTATGCCATCAGTGTCTAATGACATTGAACTTAGTTGTGTTTTGTTTTGTTTTTTTTGTTCTTGGTTTAGTGGCTTAACTTAGCCCCCTTCTGAGCTGCCATTAAAGGACCAGTGACTCAGAGGAGCTAAAGTGAAGATCTTCTGTTAGTCAGAAGCCCACACTTGAAACCTGCTGTTATTGAAACAAAAGCAGCCTGTTATGCAAATGAATTGAAGTGTTTAAAGCAGTCCACTGAGAAACTGATAAAAAGCCTTCACACACACTGACACGAATCCATCAAGACTGGAACAGAAAAATGAACTCAGGCAGGTCTCATCAAGTCTCACCTTGACAAACTGACCACCCGAACTCTGTCTGTCATATGATCGAATGGTAGCAAAGCCGTGCCTGTCCACTGAGAGTCTCAGACAATTCCACTAATGTATCAAGCTGACAGATATAAAATGCAACCCACATCCTCACATTGCCTTCAATTGTTGTATATTTTAAATAAGAATAAATAAACACGAGAAGACTGTTGATGCCTCAACCCTTAATGTTTTATGATGGTGCATGGTCTAATGTTGCCTCTAGAAGGCGCTAAAAATATTAGCAAGCTCACTTGGCATACGGAAATGCAAACAATGAGCTTCTTACATTGATGGACCTTGACAGAGAACAACACAAGTCTGTCTTAAGAGTTCTTCTGAAATTATGTATCCATATCATTCTTTTTTTGACTTTCCTATTTACAAATGACCTTTTCTGAGAATGCAGTAAATACTTTTTACGTGCTTAGCATATTTCTTTTTGTGACGCATTGTAAATATATTTTCTTTTCATTAGACACGTAAATCTGTTAAAGAATCCATATTTGTGACACAATATTCAAACAAAGCATAAATGTGTATACTAGCCCTGATTAATGATGCCGTTTATACCACCTCGTGCTCTTAATATGTAATGAAGCTTTATTCAGTGTACTCTCATCTGTGTCGCGCGTACATATGTACAACTCTTACCCCAGTCCTGCCAGATCAGATACCAGGTTGCCAAGAGCAGCAGCTGCGAAAAAAATGCGAGGAGAGAGGAGTAATTACAGAGCGGCTAAATGCTGACGGCAGGAGAAAGGTGTAGCGTTTCTCCTGGCAATGTCATTAAAACATGCTAATGAAACTGAGGTTGTGGGTTTAAAGTTCAAGAAAAACAATTACTATTAATTCTCTGGACACTTTGAGAAAACAAAATATAAACCATTCCATTTTCACAAAACACGTATCACAAAACATTCAGATGGTCTAATTTAGGAGTAATTTTAGCAAAAGGAAGAAATAATTTATGAAACAGACTCAAACATGAATTGAATTGTTTCTAAACATCTAATTTTCTCTCTACTGGCGCAGAAAGAAATCAACAACTTCGATTTAGAGGATGTTAAGGTGAGCAATTTGTGCTGTAGCTTTAACACTACTGTGGAAGAGAGAAATAAAGTCTGTTCCTTTGCTTGTTGTCGTCTCAGCTGCTTATGACCCTGAATGCCGAGGATTACCAAACTTGGAACAACAGAAACACAGAAACCCTCAGCGGGAAACACAAAAGATCAGTGGATCAATTGCTGCTGTAGCAACAACTTCAAACATCAACTCCACGAAGAGATGTTAGATACTTGGATCACGTCTTTGAGCGAAGGCACAATGCTGTAGACAGAATGTCATTATAGATGTATCTGAGAAATCATCTAGTTCCCAGAACAGATCTTTCTGAAGGGGGCTTACTTTTTCTAAATATATAATGTCTGATAAATTTTAAATTAGGATGAAAAGAACATAAAAAAGATCAAGCAAATCTTTTACCTGCCATAGTTGAAATGCCAAGAACCACACCGATGGATAACTCAATCTGTGTGCCCTGAGAAAACAATAACACAGGTTACTGGAGGGATTGTTTATTTTCTTTGTATGGTAAACCATAAGCTTTCAGATTTGTACAGCATATCCCAGACACAACCTCAAACTTTAAATAGCTTTTTTGAATCTCGTTTTAGAATAGGATGAGATGTTTCAGTCTCAGTAACTAGCTTAATGTCCACAAAGAAAAATAAGACCTTGAGGCAGCATTCATTTCCTTCAGTATGAACTAAAATAAAAACCTCAGGAGGATCCAAGTGCAGTCCAACTTTAGGTTTACTTTTCCTCAAAAAGTGGGAAATACACAAAATATGCATTTTTATTATCATGTCTTCCATTTATATTTTTCTGAGCTACATTTAGAATAAGAAATAAGAAGAAAACCACTTTCTGTACAACCATCCCCTGGGATGATCAAACACGCCCCCAGAAAGAAATTCAAAAACTAACTAAAGCTCTTTTTTTTTTCTCACTCAGCAGGAATATGTTTGCTCAACAGAAATGTACTTACCTAAAGTTAATGAATCTGTAAACTCCATGCATTCATGCTTAGTAAACACATTGTTGATTTAAACACAAATATGTATGCCTTGGGACTATTTTAGGAAGCCGACACTTACAGCAACAATCATGATGCAGTTGTCCAAGAATCCAAATCCTACAAAGGGGATGGCATTATGCAGCAGTACTGGGAAGCAAACAAAAAACTATTAGCAGATAAAACCTGGCAGGAAGAGACACATTTTGGTCATTTCAATCTTTTATACTTTTGCAGTCTTGGTCAAGTCGTAGTGACTTTGGGTGCAAAACAAGAGCTGCCTGTCATCAACCAAGTTGCATCAGCCCCTTCTAATTCATACATATCTGGAGACATTTCATACAATTGATAACAGAACGTTTTCTAGCATCTTTTCCCTCTCTATTGTAAAGAAATGATTTGCTGGAGTTATGGGACTCCAGCAAATCATATTCAGCTGAAGGAAAATCATTTAGGTTTGTTGGGAACAAAATTAAAGTAGGTTGAGATCAGGGACAAACAATATGGACATCATATATTAATATTTTGTGATTTTTATTGGAATAATGACAAAAGTGACCATAGGAGGTATTAAGAAATGATCAATCTTTACACGTGTCATTGAGAATAAGAGGAGGTGAGAGTAGAAGGCGGCAGCAGCTGATCTGGGAAGAGGCCGGGGAGTACTGGGTAGAGACAGGCACAGGTGCAAGTAATTAACAGGATGAGGAGGTGGGAGGAAGGATGCATTCACTGCAGGCTGGGAAAATACAGAGGAGCCTTAAACTGTGACAGTAAACCTGCAAATTCAATCCCAATGCAAGTCTGACAAAACCTGACCAAACATTTCACAAACAGTAAGTCCAACTTATCTACAGTGGAATAAGTCTTTTTAAACTGGACCAGAATTTGTTTTTCAAAGGACAAACAAAACAGTATACTACATGATGCAGCTTCACTGTCAGCAGGGCAAAAAATATGTTTTTGTAAGAGCACAATCCATCAATAATGCAGACAGATTGATGTTCTGAAGGCACTGTGAAATAAGATTTGAAGAGGTCAAGACCCACTTTGAGTTAGCTTATTATGATTCAAGTTTAAGTGACTGTAGTTAAGGTACCTGACCCCACGAAATACGACTGCTGAAACAATAACACCAGTAATCCCCATCATCTGTACAGCTTGGCGCTGCACAGATGACACACTCTGCAGGACATAGGTCCCAAGACTGGACTTGGGTATGCTCAAGTCCAGTCTCGGACTGCCAAGGTTGGACTTGGCACTCCAAGTCCAATCTAAATCTGTTGCTGCTGTTACAAAAAAAGCTAAAACAAAAAGAGCTCACAAAGAACTAAAGTGAAAAAAACCGATTAAAGAATCAAACACACAAAAGCCTGCTGAAGTGAATTATGATGGCAGCTGTGTTTGATGTTGATGTGTTAAGACAGCAGGTCGAATCAGTGCTTAAGAGTTTTACTGAGCTCCTCAGCAAAGTGTCTCAGCAGGGTAAAGGGTTATTTTGGAGAGGCACAACTCCAGGCATGAAGAGATATTTATCACACAGAGGAAAAATATTCAGACATGAAAAATGTGTTTTTGCCCCTGCAGCTCATTGAAACAATGCTTCAATTCTCTTGAAGTGATTGAGGTAAAAACAATGAGTTGTGCAAACCTGAATGTATTTAGAATGTGATAAAATTGTGATTTTTGAGGAAAAATTGAAAATTACATAAACATTTTTCTAATTATACATTATCTTCTTAAGAGATTGATTCAGCATTGTGGAGATGCTCCAATAGAAGTCTTTATTTGTATGTTGGGTTTCAGTTTAATTGAAGAGCCATTGCAGATCTGAGTCAACAAGTGTGGTGAGGAAAGGTGGGTTTAATTAACAGAAAATATCAGAAACATTGGGACGTGAACAACCATGGGACATGGGATAACTGAACCAACTGAATATATACTAGGGAGTCTTACTATTGAACGTAGAACAATGGCTAAATGAACAGATGAGGAACAGGTGTGGTAATGTGTGAAAGCCAGGCTCTGAGGGAATGTATCGAGTGAATCAGGGATCATAGAAAAACAGAAAACACGCATGATATGTAGATATACACCTAGGAATATCACTTAAAAACAAACCTTAAATAAAATGGCTCAAAAGTACAAAACAAAAAAGTCTCAAGTCCTAAAGATTAGTATTAGAGGGGTTTTAATAATTAGTATTAGAGGGGTTTCCAAGCTTTTTATCAACCAATTTAAAGGGAGCAAACATGCTGCAGGGTGTTTTGGTATTGTTATGTGCTCCTAAATCAATATCTATGTTAAATGTAAAGGCTACGAGAGCATTTACATGCTTCATTTCTTCCCACATTTTTAAAAAGTTTAATGTTGATGGAACTGTAGATAATCTCACAAGACATAGATGCAAAAAATGCTACTCCAGGTTGATGAGAAGGCATCGGATTTTACCATCTGTCGCATTTTGAACTGTAATGGGCTCCATGAAAGGAGACTCAGGGAGGTTCTACAATTCACAGAAACCCACATTAAAGCTAACCTGGATTTACTAAAAATGCAAGTCGACAAGCCCCACGGTTTCTGGGAAAATAGCCTTTGGAATGATGAGACAAAGCTTTATCTTTCCAGCCATCTCTGTATAAAGGGAAAAAAAATTAACAGAAAACTACACCATACCTGGTGTAAAACATGGAGTGGGCTCAGTTTGGTATTAGGGCTGTTTTGCTGTATCTTGAAACAGGGAACCTTTAATCTTTAGAGCATAATGGAATATCAAGACTGCCAGGGCATCTTGGAATGAAGCTTGCTGCCTAGTTTCAGAAAGTTTAATCTCAGTCATAGCTCATGGATCCTTTAACAGTGATCCCACAAATTCAGCTAAAAGCACCCAGCCACGGCTGAAAAATACATTTGACTAATCTCAAACAGCCCTTCAACTGTCCCGATTTTACCCCTATTGAGCATCTGTCCTATTTCACAGATAGGTGATCACCAAGATGTTTTCTGACAAATGTAAGATGGGCCTCTGGTTTACATTTGGTCAGCAACTCTCCCATAGATTCCATTTTCTGCCAGTCTCTTTCTTACTGATGAATTATGAACACTGGCCTTACTTGATGACACTCATGTCTGCAGAGCTTTAGAAGCTATGCTGGGTTACTTTGTGATCTTCTTGATGAATCATCAATGTCCTCTAATTTTAGTAGGCCAGCTACTCCTGGGAAGGTTTACCTCTGTTTTATGTCTTATCTGTTTGTGAAAAATGACTCTCACTCTGGTTTGCTGGAGTTCCAAGGCTTCAGAAATGAAGTTGTGCCTCATCTTTTCCTGAATTTATTCAGATCAAGGTATAATTTGTTGCTTTTTTACATATTTTTGCCTACTTTATGTTCTTAGAGACTTTGAAAAAAATCTGTTATTCACAGTTAATTTATGATTTAACAAGGAGGCAGTGCAGGGCTGACTTAGAGGAACTCATTATGTAAACAAATTCATAAATCACCACATTCTGCATGATCTTCCAGAAGAAAGCGAGGAATAGACTTACCATATCTCAACTGGGCTGAAGTAGGTGGTGCGATTTCCAGCTGCCCTGAAAAAAGATGAATGAAAAAAAATGTTACAAACATGCTGCAGGAACATCCCAGCATGAATGATATGTTTAAATTTCGAATGATAAAATCGATCAATAAGGTCCGTCTGGACACAAATAAAAAATAGCAAGAGACGGTGGGGATAACATTTAGCAAGATGCAAGAGGAGATGGAAAGCAGTAAGAGGAAATTGGACACAACTTTCCATAATTGTCACTTCAACCGAGACAAACATGGATGTGAGGACAAAGGCAGTATCGTTGATATTTCTGTTGCCAACAAGGCCTTGGAGACAGAACCTGCTATCAGATATGACAAGTGTTTGTGAAGGAGAGCAGTGACGAACGGACACAGATAAAAGATGAGAAGACAGAAGGTGTAAAAGCAATTTATTTTACGTGCTTCTCTTGCCTAACTTAGCTGAAAACAAAACTAAACAGAGTCTAATCACAGTTTTTATGTGCTGTGGCAATTAAGCTGAAGACAGGATGACAATAATGTTCTATGACCTGTAGAGACTGTAGGATAAGCTCCAGGTTTATCCTGCAGACTGTGAAGGAACACACGATGAGCTACAAAACCAAAGACAAGTACATGAGTTTAAGGTGGATCACACACGGCAGGATCATTTCCTTTGCAGGTTGCTTGAAATTGGATTCCCTGCCGTGAGGTCAGACGATATGTAAGTTCACATAATGAAGTCTACGGCTTCACTCTCCGGTCTTATTTTACCTCTGCAGGTAAGGTCAGATAGAGGGAGAGTTTATTTAAGGGAATGAAGCCAAATGAACTCCCAGCAGAGTATTCCTCAGCCTCTGCTACTACAACCGAGTGTGTGAATTCATAGATGCACTCGCAGTCTCCACATGCTGTCTGCCCTGATATAGGAATGAGAGCATATAGGAGAAAGACTATTACCGCTGAGTATTGACTGGAAGTAGCGAACTGCAACAGCCAGGTGACCAATTACAGGAAACACCAATGGGAGTTTGGCCACCGGAGCCTCCAGTTTCCCACCGGGGTGTGGTGGCATCAGTCCCTTCAGCCAGACTTCCTGTTCACATCTACCTTTCCTGCCCCATCTTCTCCGCCTCCTCTCATCATTCATGTTCACTTCTCTCCCGACTCAAATTACAACGCTCTCATGTTGCTCTCGCAAAGACAGGGAACTGAAGGCCCATTTCGAATGTACGAACAAAGTTCATCATCTTTGCTCACATCTGCTGTTGCCTCCAGCTTCGACAGCTTGCGCAAAATGAAGTATTGCTCATTTCAAAATTCCCTCCGGAGGGTTCTTTCAGCTAATCAACTATTATCTCCGGTCGCAGGTTGTGGAAAACCCTTGCAGCTTAATAAGCATCAATTATTCCACAACAGCAGAAGAACAAATTGACACTGATGAAAGTAATTTCCACAGAGCCAGTATTGCTTAGTACCAGAAACCATCACCAAGCCTTTATTTCTCGTTTAGCAACTGTTGAAGTATTAAATACAACCATCCTATGGTCCACCTGACCCATCAACAAGATAGCTGCTGTTTCAGCTTCATAACTTTTCTCACTGATACAGAAATATACCCTCAGCTCTCTCAAATACAGCAAAAATAAGATTACATGTCTGCCCTAAAATACCAAGTTATTTAGTCTTAAAGTATACGATTTTCATTCTGTTGAAATATTTTACAGAACATTGTAAAGGACAATTTTCCATAATTAAAAGAAGCTCGATTTCTGCACTTTACCAGAAAGTTATGGAGGAGAATCTGGATTATCAGTTTGAGATCTTAAGCTGAAGTGCTTAAGACAACAATCACAAGCAGACTAGCAAGTTTTCCTCTTAATGTTTCAATAAGTAAATAAATAGATTAAGGTTTTAGAGTGGATAAATCAAGGTCTGGACTTAAACTAGATTTAGATTTTGTGATATGACCATAGGCAGGATGTTCATACTCAAAAAATCCTCCAATGCATCAGACTTTGGTCAAACAATCCTCCAAAGAAGAATGGACAAAATTTCCTCCACACGATTATCACATTATCACAAACAACTGGCTATTAGGTTTCACACACACACACGCCCCCCCACACACCCCAGCACACGCCCACACAATTGTGCTTTGCTTTTACTCAGGATATAATATTTTGACATTAAAATGTGTTTTATGATCTGATACACTGAACTAAATCTATATGGATCCTCCAGATTCAGTATGAACATTTTGATAACTTAATTTTAGAAGTCTAATAAATGAACGAGTTATGCAAAAAAGGCGTCTCATTTAAGTAAAATCTATATGAGGCATACATGAAGATGTAATCACAGTTATAGAGACTAAAAACAGACCACTAGTTTAAGACCTATTATTATGTTAAATGATTTAATTTAAAAATATGGTTTACTTTTACAGCTCTCAAAAATTTGTGAAGTTGACACAAAGTTCATTTTAAAACATTTCTCAACCAGTCAGTCTCTCCCAGGTCTCATCTAGCCATTCATCAACTCTAATCTGGCTGGCACTGCTGTATATTGCCCCCACAGCTCCTCTTTGTTCTGAGAGTATTGATTGCTTGTGGGCTTGTATCCCCAAGAGCTATTGACCAAAGTGACTTCAAATTCAGCGGACCTGAGTGGTGAAAACATTTAATGGGCTGTGATGAGCTGCTAAACAGGACCAGGGCAACCAGTTTTTACTCTAACTTCAGCAGTACTATACGATCTACAACACCTATTGATGATAGTGTTTACAGATAAACACAAAACAGGGACAGATTTGTTGTTTTTAATGTTTGTCTCACCAGTTTGTTTAATACGATTATTTGTTTCACCTTCTTGTTTTCTGCTTTTGCTGATAACTCTGTGTGATTCGGCCACCAACACTGAACTGTACTTCTTTTGTCAAAAAGAAAAAAAAAAGAGACAATGAAAAACTCACACTTTGCTGACACTTTTTGGCCTTGACAAATGGCTCATGACAGACTTTGCTGCTTGGTGTTGGTACAGCATGAAAGTGAAGTGTGAAAAGAGTTTTGGAAAATGGAGATAAGTCTGAGGCAACCAAGAACCAAAGCAAGGCTCAGCTTTGAAACTGTCAGCTCACACTGAGCGTCCTGCGCCTCAGTAAAAATGAAAAATAAGGGTGGTGAGATTTTCTGCCAATTCAGGTATTAGTGTCACAGAGGCAGAAACAAGAAAAGCTGCAATTGCATTTTTTACTACAAACTATTCAAACTGGCACAATATTTCTTGTTTCTGTGTTTGTGTGTGATTCGATATTGCAAATTTAAGAATTTGTGAATTTAAGAGACACTTTTGTTCTTTGTTTCAGAAATATACGGCATTCAAGAGAGTTCCATTATGTGAGATAGTGTTGTGTGAGTCCTTAAATGGGCTGTATAAATTAGTGTTGCCTGATTGAAATTTTATTGATGTGTGTTCGATTTAGCGTGTGTGTGGGGGTGCGAGTGTGGGGGTGTGTGTGTGTCAGGGTTCAACAGAGAAGGAACAATAGAAGGTTAAATCCATCCATCAAATGCCCAGCCGCTGTTATTCCCCCTGTGATGTAGGCGACAGGAACGGGGAAATTAAACACAAAAAGGATCTTGAGGACATGGCATTCATTAGCAAATTTAAAATGTGAGGAAGAAATCAGCATCGAGTTTGGATTTATTAGGCCTGATAAGAAGGGATGAGATATACATATAAAATTATCATAAAATGACAAATACTGACAGCCATTGGTATTAACTGAAGAAGTGTGGACCAGACTAGCTAGATATTGAAATGTACTTTTCTTTGACTTGACTGGGCATTGAGTTGCAGTTAAGAAAAACAACTTTATTATTTTGGTGCCATTTTAGGCACCTTAAACAGAACAAAGACAAACAGCCATCAAGTTTTAATGACCCGCCTGATAAATGGCAAACTAAAGCAACGGAAAGGAGAGGCAAGTGTTACCAAAAAGCTGGCTACAGTCAACCATGTGCTGTTTTAACCTTAACATTGACTAGAGCAACTGTACTTGAAGCATTTTTCCTGCTACAAAATGTGTCTCCATATTCTTGTTCTGACACAATGACACTCAAAAACACAAGAAAACCCACAAAAAGTTTTGTTTTACTCTTCACATGGGCATGTGGACATGGTGCAACACAAGCACCATGACTATATGGTGCTTGTGGACATGGTGTACTTCATTGTGGACATATACTGTTCTCAGTAGCTGCTGTCATGATCAGATAAAGGATAAAAGGTACTGCTGCTTTCAATACATTTTGTTCAGTCAAACACCAGATCCAAACTTTCAGAGTCTTCAGTCTATCTGTAGCCAAATTTCAAAGTATAAATTCAGTGTATATCATCACTATGAACAAAGGTTTTATCTATCTAAAAGGGACAATGCAATTAATAAACATGAGTATTTCAACCCCTCATGCAAATCTACAAGTCATTATAGCTAATGACCCCATGCAGCCCCTGGCAGGTTATATTAAAACATTCACTCATAGTTAACACATTAGCAGATATGGAATAAAAAAACCCCACATATTTTAAAAACTGATAGACTGATAAGGTATACAAGTGTGCAGTATTTAAGACCTGCACAGTATTTTTTTTTCTCATTCTGTAAATTTTAAATTCTGATCTTATATTTTTACCCTTGTGTGAAAAATGCATGGTTCATATTGCCTGTCCATTTGCTGCTGGTACACTTGAATTTAGGCTATTGTAGGTAATTTAGGTGTAGGTTATTTCTAATCTATTCTTTTTTTCAATTCTCTATTTTTGTCATACTAATCCAGCTCTAGTAAAAAATTGCACCCATGATTTTCCAAACCTTGTAGGAAACCTAAATAGCAAGTCTGATGTTTTTTTTTTTCATCATTTCATCACAGATTTTTTCCAGGCACAAAAAAGATATATTTTTTTTGTAAAAATGTATGCATATTAAATCAGACCTGCCTGCTTTGCCAACCAGTGATTAGCAATATTACTTTTTCATCAGTAATACTCAGTAGCACTAAAGTCAAGTCAAAACTTTATGAAACGATGAATAAAATCCTGCTTAGGACAAAATGTGTTTTGTCAGAGGTCAAGCTCATCTACAAATTAAAAATAAGATGATCCATCATCGCCTTCTGACCTCAATACTGAGTGAACAGGTTCATTTAAACAAAAGCCACCTTGAATATCAAACAGCTCCTGTTCTGCATAATAATACTAATACCTGAGCTTCAGCCGTGGCTCTGTCATGTAATTCATTCCTCCATCTACCTAAACACTGGGGTGTGTGGACATATCCTATGGGATTGCTTAAGGTTGGCAATACATTGAAAAACTTGTTTTTAGTCCTTAGGTCCTTATCAGGTTTTGCTTAAAGAAAGACACTAGAAGTCACCTTTAGTTAGTGTGTTTAATCAGTCCACATTTAGAGATTTTATGCATACATGTTTTAATCTTTCACTTCTTAATCACAATTTGTGTTTAGGTATTTTCCATGTCAATTTTAAATACATTTGTTGAGAGGGAACCTGAAAACTTCTTAAAGAAACATACAAGATAAAGGTAACGGTTTGAATGGTTCACTAAGATTTGGTAATAAATTGCATAGAAGGAAAAAACAGAATCTGGTCCGATCCTTGGTGAGGATGCCATACAGCAACTTTGCCTGTATTTGAACACCCGGAGTGAAAAATCATGACGCAAAGCACAGCCAACTATTACTGGGTTCACAGCAAATGCTCAACACTCTTATGGACTGATTAAACAAGAAACTTGAGGACGTTTTAAACAGAAATTGTCTGAGCAAGAGCTTTAGAAAATAAAAATTCTTCCTTTACCATTCTAAATACTGCTAAGTGTAACGTAAATATAATAAAATCTAAAACATTTTGGTGTGGTTTTATCACAGAAATGGCTAAACTAACTAAATCCACAGGAGAGTGACTGAACTGACTTCCTGGTAGGTGAGTGATATAAGGAAATCGATCTTGTTTTTCTGGGAGTCAAACATGATAGCAACATCTTTCTAGTGTGTAGATGTGTAGGAGTGTTAGTCACTGCCACATTAATGGGGAGGTAATCTGATTGTCCATCAGTCACAGTCAGTTATATGTCAGCATACACTCTCACACTGCAGCATTGTCTGTGTGAATCATTATGACGATAACAAAGTGTGAGCTGAGGTAGTACGGCACATGAAAACGCTCTTAGAAAAGAAGGTCATCTTGTGGAAGGAGATGAGAACTCATTTCTTCCCTGTTCACCTCAAAACGTAAAAAAATCCCAAAACTTTTTATCCATCTGAAGCTCTAATTTATAACAGAGAAACAATATAAAAATCAAAACAAATGCAGAATTAGTTTACTTTACATTTCCTCTGTCGCTACGTGCATTCAATGCATGAAATTGAAAAGAATGTTTAACAGATTAAAACGTTATTTTCAAAAGTTACTTTTACTCTGACAAATGAGCTTCATCTAAGCACATATCCTAATTTAATGAGTATTTCTGCAAATACCTACTTTATCTAGAACTTAAACATCTTAATGTGTTGAGAAAATATTATTGCAATTAAATCAAAATGACTTCTGATAAAAGAATTTCATTACCTAGCAGTTATCGGTGAGAGGGAAGAGTTGAGCTATTGGACTGGAGGCTTCCTTCCTTTCTTTGAACTAAAATATTCATCACTTCCTCGTTTGATATTAATATTCAAGTGTCAGAACTATTTGATTAGACCTTGTTGGTGCTTATTCACACACTAAGCACTTCTGAAGACTCTAACACACAAACACATGCTAAACCCACAAATGTATTGTGTGGGTTTAGCATGGCTGATGTTTATCTGTGGGCATTTAGAAGGATGTTTAAGAAGAAATTCAATGTTATATTGATGCTAAATTTAAATAAGTATTTTTACTCCAAGATTGCATCCATTTGTTCTTTGACGAATATTTTAAAACTCAACTTTTGTTCCCATTTACCCGTCTTGATGCTGGACAAATATATACCCACTCTAAAGAATAAAAATAAACCAAGTAAGTTTATATAAATTGATTGATGGCCTCCAATCAAAACAGTCTGAAGTTCAGCATCTTCTGCAACTATTGGGTTAAATTTTGTCTGCAAAAGGTAAATAATTCAAAGCGCAAACCTCTGATAGTCTAAATGCCACCACTTCTATATATGTGACCTTTAAAACGAATAGCCTTTTTTCTGGCCTTTCTTTTCCCCAACGAACCAACCTGCAGTCCTCAAAAGCCTCTGGGTTCAGGGAAGATTTACGTGGAGTGGAATGTATGAAATACCACAGTTTATTTCAGTGCAAAGTAAAATGCTCAGTCTTTCCAATATAGCCATATTAAAATGCAACATTTAAAATAAAGAAAAATAGTGAAGGTTTATTTAACTAATGAAATAATTAAATAATACAGTTCTATGCAGGTTTTACAAGTTGGATTTCTCTGAGGTTAAATCTGCTAGTCCTGATTTTGTTTCTTAAGAAGTGTAAAACATAAAATAGAAAAAAAAGTCCTGCAGATGGTTTGATTGAGATGATGCTTTTGACTCAAAATAAAAATGTAGAAATTACCAGTGTCCCCATTTATGCCATAAAGCATATGTCCCAAAACTTTATAAGATTTTTATTGAACTAAAAAGTGCATCCATGTGTATGTTGTTGGTTAATGCATTTAAAGACCTAAAATGATGGCTGTGCTTTTTGTGATTGTCCAGAAGAATCCCTTAACCATCTTTTTTTTTCCTGTCCTTTTTCTTTTAAACTATGGAGAGACATTAAAAACTGGTTGTGTCTTAAAATTGATGACATCCCAGAGATAACAATCACTCACATGTTATACTATGTTGATAACTTGGATAATCAAATATCTGACATAGTAAATATTGTCTTCTTGCTTGTTAAATATTATATACACTGCTGTAAATGGAGAGGTTCTACACCTTGTTTTGATTTTTTTCTTAACCAATTTAAACAGTATTACACCTCATTGAAACATTTGAAACGTATTTATGCAAAAAAAGTAATTGCCTGTATCTCTACTTTTCTTTTGTTTTGTTTTAAATCTTGCTCTATTTTTATTAATTTGCCTTACTGTTTACATGTTTGTCTTTAGTATTAGCCCCAGGTCTTATTTCTATTGTCCTTCCTGTGTTGCAATGTTCTTTTTCCCTCAACGAGTCTTTGTATGCAGTTTGTTTAATAATAATAATAATAATAAAGATTAACTAAGACGACAAATAATAATAAAAAAAATTCTGCACAATATGCTTTTCACGCTTCCGTGTTTTAAAGCGGATGTGGGGTTTGACAACTTCCGGTGGCTATAGCGTTAGCATTAAAAGGCTAGGAAAATGGCTCAGTCTCGGCGGAGTTGTTTTTGTTCAGTCCG
>CAEGAE010034521.1:0-13234 GCA_903067095.1 Girardinus metallicus | reverse complement strand
GACATTATCATGACTCAATAAAATCCTCCCAGGCCGAACTTGAAAACTGGACATTATGCTGCTAACACTTAGCTTTCATCAACAACTCAGGCGGAAGTGAGAGCGCAAATAAAGTCCCGGCCGGAACACGGTGCGCTAAATAATAACACATAATATAACGAGGCTTCGAGGCAGATCAGTTTTCCTCAAGGAATTTTAATAATCGAGGTACTCGAATCACTCGAGGAATCGTTTCGGCCCTAGATAGGACAGCAACAATAAGCAGTCTAATTAACTTTTCTACTTTTCATCTGTATTTAGTGGGTGAAACTTGGCTTTTGATAAAAGTTAGATCTTCAGGTTACAGTTGTTGCTTCAAAAACTTTGTCAGGATATATTTTCTGTAGCTGATGAGTGTAGGGGCAAAGAGGTTTCAAATACAAAAATTTGAACACAGTTTTAAATTAAATCACCTTCATCCCTTTTAGTCCTGAAACTCCTGGAACGCCATCCTGTCCCTGCACAAACATGACAACATGACTTTTTAATCATTACATTTGCTCCAAATAACAAAACATCTGTTAATTAATCTTTTCACATTGAAAATATTTTCAGTGTGGAAATCTTCATGCTTATGGAAAGCATAGATTATTATGTTTTCCATAATAAACTTTGTCACATTTATTATGGAAAGCATATATTTTTGAAAGCCTACTCTCTATATATGGGACACTATTCTTCATGTACCCTAGTTGGTGAATGTTTCTGGATGAAAAAATGATCATAAAACCATCAAAACACACCAAAAGTAAAAAAACAATATCAAATCTGCTTCTCCAACCAATTTAAGTTGTCTAATTGAAAACTATTTGAATATGCCCACTGGAAATGTATTTACTATAATCTGAGGAAGGATTCCACCTGCACTTTATGCAGATGACTAATGGTATTTGCATATTTGTAATAGTGCACAGATGTAATTGTCAGACCAAGTACATGCTGTACCAGATGACTTCTGTATTTTGTTATATTTTAGAGGCAATATCTCCTGATTACATAAAATGCAACCTTTAATATTTAGTTTTTAAAGTCTTCCTTAGGATTCTAGAAAATCAACAAAAGGAAACATACTTAAACAAAAATGAACTCGATGTTGACAACTGTGAGGTTTCTGAAATATGGTTATCTTGGATTGTTGTGCTCTTCTTAATTACTCATCATTCAGCCGCAATTTCTACTTTGCGATTTCTACTTTTCTTTTACTTAAGCAGTTAAAATGGTTAATTTTCCACTTCTTTTCATGCTTTTACATTGCATATTTAATAGAGGTTTAATAAAAGCTGTTGATTCTTAGAAGTTATATATATAAAAAAGCCAAGAGCAGATTTTTATCTTTAGGCTGAATATTGCTGTCAGGTGTGAGAACAGCCAAGGAAATATGGCCACACAGGAACCTTAATACCAGGCTCTCCTTCAGATCCTCTCTCTCCCGATTTGCCCATCTCTCCCTGCAGGCAGAAAGCACAACTACAGCATCAGATCAGCCATCAGCATTTAAATTAAACAAATCCTTCTTTTATTCCGACTCACAATTGGTCCAGGCAGTCCAGAAAATCCAGCTCGACCGCCTCGACCCTAAAACACAGCAATAACCATAAGTCGCATGGATGTATTATTCACGCAGTAATCTCACTTTACATCAAAAGGCTCTGGGCTTGAATCAGATTAGATTTTTCTGCAGCCAATGCCTTTATGGGTAGCTCGTTCGGGTCATACAGCTGCTGAATTACCCATCAGCAACTGTATGACTACATTACTGGGGACATACAGCTGTCCCCAGTAATGTATGGAAAGAAACCAAGAAATCCGATTTGCAGTTAGCTGAAAGCCATGTGGGGGACAGATACTGCAATCATTCTGAAAACACAGTGAAACATGGTGGTGGCAGTATCATGCTGTCAGGAGGATTTTCTTTAGCGGTGACAGAGAAGCCGATGGGGAGATGGATAAAGCTAATAACAGGGTTTAACATCATGTTAGGGAAAGACTGGAGTCTGAGGTGGAGATTCACTTCCTGTAGGTCAAAGACAATAAAGTCACAGCTAAACCTGCAGTCGAATATTCAGTGTTAAATTGTTGATTCATGAGGGGTGAATACTTTTAAAATTTTAATTACATTTTTTTTAAATCACGTGTCGTTCTTTTTTCTACATCACATAATAATACCAACAAAATGTGTTAAACAATGTAGTTGTGTCTTCACAAAATGTGAATACTTTACTTTATTAGTATTAGTATTAAATATAAACACTTTCTGAACAAATCCTGACAACTTAGCATACGTCTTTGTTCTACCTTGTCACCTCTTGAGCCAGGACTTCCCTGATTGCCACTCTGTCCTTGATCTCCCTTTATTAGAGAACATAGACACAGAAAAAATAAAAATATTTTTCATGTTCATTTTTCCACTTTAAATGTCTAAATCCAGAGATTTGATTAAATTTGATTAAACCTTGGATCCTTCTTTTCCCTGCCTCCCTTGCTCTCCCATAATGCCATCAGCTCCCTTAATCAGAGAAGGATTCAACTTTAGTATCAGAAGTGATTCTGGCTTCATTCATCTAATTTATTTCACTCACAGCGGGTCCAGGAAGTCCTGTCAGTCCTCTTGGACCTTCCAGTCCCTGTAGCCCTGTTGGGCCCTTACGCCCTTTCACTCCTTGTTTTCCTGGAGGACCTGGAGGTCCCTGAACACAAACAACAGTCCAAGAACAGAGTCACGGATCTGGTTGACCGTCTAAACGGACCTAATCAGCTGGAAGGATCAAACTTACAAGGTCTCCATTAAACCCTGCACTTCCTTTCTCACCTTTCCGGGCTTTGGCACCCTGATTAAAACAAACACAAACATAAAAGTCCACATTTATATTTTTAGTTTCAAAAATGAATTGTTGCAGTCTTGCAGTAAGGAATTAAACATGCATGATGGACCTATTTTAGCTACAGTAAAAAACGAAATGGCTTTATATAATCTTACAGGATCACCTGAGGGTCCTGGCTTTCCTGATTCTCCAATGTCCCCCTAAAAAGGAAAATAAGACAATAGTCCGGCAAGTTTGTGACTTCATTTTCACTTCTAAACATTGTCAAAGCTGTCCTACGTTCAGTCCAGGAGGTCCAGGTTCACCAATTTCACCCTCATCTCCTTGATCTCCCTGGTAAAAAAAAAAAAAAAAAAATCAATGTGCAAATCAATGGCAGCACTCATTTTGTTTTCACTTGCTTGTTTGGACCTACTTACAGGATCACCTTTAAGTCCTGTAGGTCCAATTAGTCCAGGGTTTCCCTTCGAAGAAACAAATAAAAGTTACCTTACTATCATCACAGCCTTATTTTCATTTACAGGTATCACTGATAAACATATAGAAAAGCCTTAAAATATATACATTTATTGCAGTTGCATCATCTCACTGAAACCCTTTAGAAATGAAACCTTTAATAAGCGCATAGTGACTTAGGACAATAAAAAAGTAGCTGCTTTTAACAAAATCAATAATCAATGGTCCTACGGTCTTGGGTATTTTTGCTGTCAGTACTTGTCAGTAAGTACATTTCACAAACTTTCTAAATCATCCACATGCCTCCGTTTTGCTCTTATGGTTTCTTGTCTTCAGCTCATCCACCAAGTTTTCAGGAGTTTGATCACATTTATTTTGTAAGGATTATTACAGGTGCTCTAAAGTGGGAAAATGAAATTATGTCCTAATTTGAGTTTTCCCCCTGCTGAAAAATGTACTAAGATCAAAATTATGTTGAATTTTTCTTATGTTTTCAGTGAGAAATTATGTTACTAAAATAAAAGATGAAATGCTTTTCACACATTTTCATCAGAGGTGCCAGTACCATTGAGTAATGATTATATCTTATGCTTAATCAATAACTTGTTTTACCAATAGATAGTTTCTAGTCAAATGTTCTGACATGTTGTACCTGAGGGCCTTGCACACCAGGAAACCCCACCACTCCATCTGGACCAGGCTCTCCCTGAATAAAACCACAGTCTTTTAGCAAATAACATTTCCCTAAACATTATCCTGAAGAGCATGCATGTTAATGTCCCACCACCTGTGGTCCAGCTGCTCCCCTGGAGCCCATTTGTCCTTGATGGCCCTGAAAGCATAAACAGTTCTTTTGACGACTGTCTTTTTATTTCCATATCAACGCCACCTGCTTTAAAACTTGTCTTACTTACAGGAGGCCCCTTAACTCCAGTGAGTCCCACTAATCCTCTGAGGCCAATTTTCCCCTGATGAGATAGAATATTGATTTACTGAGTCTTACTGAGTACTCAGATGATGGCTGGTGCGTGATGTGGTGAATCAATGCCGTTACTGACTTACAGGTGGACCAGGAGGACCGCTAAAGCCTGGAGCTCCGATTTCACCCTAAAAAAGCAACGGTGATTGTAATCAAGGTGTAAGTTTACATATGATTGGATTTTGATAAGTCACTGCATCCTGTGAAAGTTTCTGAACGACACAAATCATTTACTTTCAGTGATCTTTAGGTACTGTGTCGAGAAGACTGATCCAGTCAGCTGTGTGACACTAACCAGAGGTCCTGGTGGTCCTGGGAAACCACGAGGTCCCCTGACTCCAGGTATACCCTGAACATTGAAAACAACATATTGTATTTACAGTCAGAGTACAGTCATGGATATTATTATGTAACGCAATAGCAAGGAAAGACGAAGTCTGTGTGTTTCAAGCTAAAACTTACACTATAGCCGGGAATCCCATCAAACCCTTTGGCTCCCTTATTTCCCTGATGTAAACAAGAAATACAAATCAGACGACACGTCCACCTGGTGAGATTTAAAAGGCTCAATATTCAATCTGACCTTTGCTCCTTTTCTTCCTCTTTGCCCCTGAGCTCCAGTTTCTCCCTGATAACCCTGGAGGAAGAGAACATTGTTAAGATGTGAAGAAAAGAGTAAAATATGAATGTATATTTAAGGAAGAGCTGATATTTTTAAGATGTGCAACAACCAAACATTTGATTTTTTGTGTTATATTGAAAACACAATATTACAATTTTGATGTTTAATGTCTGTGAAACATGACGTTCACTGTAATCTTACCCACTCACCCAGCTCCCCTTTGGTTCCCTTCTCTCCACCGTAACCTTTAAGACCCTATATGAAAAAAAAAACATACAGAACAATCAAAGTCAAAGCTAAACAAACACAGGTTTTATAGGTATATGATTTAAAGTTTGTCGAGTTTAGATGAAACAGACATGTGAAGGTGCACATTTTTTTTCTCGGCTGATTTCTTTGGATTTTTTCCCATAATGCCACAGAAGGAAGCAGTGTGTTTGAGGTGTTGCCTTAAAAATCATCCATTTGTCTCCAGTGTTGTAAACCGGTAGATTACAAAGCCATTACACTGTCATCTGGACATTCACAAACTCTAATGGAAATTATTTAGCCAATGAAAATAATTTTGCCAAATCCTAACCAACTTAAAACAGGAAAAGTTTACTTTGATTTTATGTCGAACAGTAAGTAAAAAATGTTAATGGATGTTTTTATACTGAGCATTTAACACAAATGACTGTAATTATATATTATTTCACAGCAGCTTTTCCAGTGTGCCAAAGTATTTTTATACTTATTATATGGGAAAGCAAAAACACAAACTAGAAACTTTATGTTTGTGAGCATCAGTACCTGTTCTCCAGGGAAGCCTGTAGGGCCTGATTCAGCATCTCGTCCTGGGGTGCCATCTTCTCCAGGTCGACCCTGTGGACCCGGCATACCTTGTGGTCCAGGTCTCCCCTGTAGGAACATAATGTTTCACGAGAAAATAGTCCCTAAAGTGGATTTTTAATATTGACCTGCCAAAACTGGACTTTTCTATTAACTTTATAAGCAAAAATCACAACTCATGTCTATATAAGCTTTTATCTGAATTATTTGGAGCCAGAGGAGCTAAAATGCCACTTGCAGAACTGGATCTGCAGACTCTTTGATTGTGAATTAAAGCATCAGCCTCCAACAAGGAGTTGAACAACAGGTGCTTACAGTTTTCCCTGGAACTCCTTTTGGTCCTTGCTTTCCAGTCATACCAGGTGGCCCCTGAAAAAAAATGAAGAAAAAAAAATAATTCCAGTTTATTTTTCATTTGATGTAATTTTATTAGGCAAAATGCACAAAATCCTACTGAATTTTTCACTGTGGGTATATCTGTATATTCATTATACAGATATAATGAATTTTATAATTTCTATTGTCTGAGCCATCATTACTGAATCTATTTGTGCTACTCCTGTTTCTTGGAAATTCCCCTAGGAGGCAAGAAAGTTATTTGAGTGGAAGTGGATTATGTAATAAGGACTTTTTAAAATTAAATTGTTTCCCTACAACTGGTCCCTCTTCTCCAGGAAGTCCAGGTGGGCCCGGAGGTCCTTTACGTTTCTGCAAAAACAGGATACAAAAATTATAAGCATAGCATTTCTTTCCTTTTACTGAACATTTTAAATATGGTAAAAATCTGAATGTACTAATAGGTAACATATTAATCCACAAAGTTGTACTAACTGTCACTCCTTTAGAGGAAATAGTAAAAAACATTGTCCTTTTAATTATCACATAATCTTTTGTAAACAATAAGGTCCTTTGAGTTTTGCAGTTAGATGTAGGAAGGATGACATTTTGCTGGAGAAAATTTAGGCAAGACAGTAAAACGCTGCATCCTAATCTGCACACTATTCAGTGGGACTGCTCTTATTTAAGACAGCAGCAGTTTCACAATAAATCCAGATATTAAATGTGATTAATGACAAATTAGTGCAATCACAATGTAATAACAAATGTTTTAGACTGAAATCCTATCTCACCAGTCAGCTGAGTTGCTGCTGGACTAATTTATGGGAGTCTGACAAACAAATTTAAATAAGTACAATAAAAACAAAGCATTTCATGATGAAAAAAAGAAAGATTACATTTTTACAGCACTAGAATGCTTTTTAGAAGGTAATAATTGTGGAAAAACATCTTCATGAAAGGCTTTAACAATGATGAAGGATTTAAAGTTAGCTCTTTAGCAGGAATGATTTCACAGTTTCTGAAATGACTAAAACACATGGATGTTTTTTAAAAGTTCAACAATACGGTACGTTGCTTTAAATCTGTTACATTCACTTTATTGTGCAGAGACACTCATACTGTCCAGTCCAGTCCATATCAACTTAAAAAAAAACAAAAAACAAAAACAATGCTGAGTTCTTCTTCTGGATCAGTCAGTGATGCTATAAAACTGCAAATAAAACCAATTCCTTAATTCATTGTCAGGATTTATCAGACAGTTCTCATCAAACCATCTCTATCTTCCCATACTTTGATTTTATTTTTGAGCACTAGCCACTTCCCTAGTAGTAGTATAACATAAATGCATCCTAGTGACAAAACAGTCGCCTACCGGCCAAGAAGATACAAGCTTTTTGTAGATTTTTTTTTTCTGCAAGAGAATGAGACAAAAAACACTTGTGAAAAGCTATTTTTATTAAATGATCAAACAAAGTTAAATAATGATATAGTTATCAAGGGGAGAAGAAGTGTAAAAAAGAACTTGTAGAATCAATTTTTAAATAAAACCTATTACTAGGCTAAAAGATCCCAAAAAAGTAAAAATTCAAGTTAAAGACATTCAAGAACAGCAGACTCTGGGAATCCAGTAAACCCCAGTGAGAGTCATTATCCACACCTGGAGAAAACAAGGAACAAGAGTGGCTACCAAAATTATTTTAAAAGAGCATTAGCCCATCCACTGTGGTTATAGTGCTATTGAAAGGTAGTAGGTTTGATTTCAGCTTCAGCCTATTAAGTACCCGTACAAATCTGCAAACAGGTGGATAAATGTGTTTGTGAGTGAAAGTGGGTGACTGTGGTTTGAGTGGTGAGTACGACTGGAACGGTGTCGCATAAAATCACTTAATTTATCCAGCAAGTCACAAAAGGACCCATAAAAACATCTGCAGCACAGCAGGTCTCACTTTTCTATTTTAAAATTAGTATTAGTGATTAAATATCAAAGAGACTGAGCAATCATTTGATCTCTTGGAGATCAAATGTGAAAACCACTGCTGACAAACAAAAGACCTTTCTCACATTTGTCTAAAATACCTCAATGATGCTTTGTTGGTGTAATCTGTCAAATTAGGTTAGGATAAACTACAAGAAATCAGTCAGTTGTCTGTTCCCTGCAGTTTTATGACTGCAGGGCTGGCATCTTCCATCATGTCATAAATCAGCAGGTGATATAAAATTCCCTCCAGACGTCCAACAGAACTGCAAAGATTGCTAAATGAATGCATCCTATGGCAATGAAGTAAATAGATATGAGCAGAACATTTGTTAGTTGTTTCATTTCTTCAATCTATTTTTCAGTAATTCAGTAGCTTCTACTGACCTGTTCACAGTTTATCTGTGAACTCAGATAAACTGAGTTCACAGCCTCAGTTTATCTGCTCTGTCCCAGACCATTTTCACTGCCTGTTGTTTGTATTTATGGGGTTTGATTACTGCTGGTGGAGATCCACAGAGGACACTTACCTTGAAAGCCTCCCACTCTTCTTCAGAGGTTTTGAACACAACAATGGCGGACATCCCAGGTGGCCCAACAGGGCCTCTGTATCCTGTCTGCCCGGTCCGGCCCATGACGCCTTGGTAGCCCTTAGAAGCCAGAGAACAATGCGTTTCTTTGATGAGGAAAACATGTCTTATTTTAGATCATGTTGTCGCCGTTTAGATGAGCCTCTATTGAAAAAAAAACAACCCGCAGCTGGATTTTTAGTAGATCAAAGATTCATTTTTATGTAAATTTAACCAGTAAAGTTTCAGATGGTACTACAAAAGACTCTCAGACTCTAAATGATCCAGAGCCATTAACCCAGTGTTAATTTGCTTAGAATAAGGTTTGAAGAAAATACATTGCTATGAATATAAGCAAACTGTTTAAAATGAACACATTACTTTGTCTCCTTTAGTTCCCGGCGGTCCCGTTAGTCCTGGTGAACCCTGCTGTCCCTAAAGAAAGAATAAGGTACAAATTTAGATTGCTTGCAAAAACTGTACAACTAAATTTACTCCTGTAACCTGGAAAAAAAATCTCAATCCTACATATTTTTCTCACAGCTGTTCATGTCTTGGTTCCATATATACACTACTTTCTATATCTTTTTTATTTTAAAGTATGTGATAATTACATTTTTTATTGTATCCTTACATATTTTGTTGTTTTATAAACTACAAAATCTTTCATTTCCTCCAGCACAAAGTTAAAAAAATGAATAAAGATTTTTTTTTATGCTTTTTAAAAATTATTTATAGATGTTTCCAAGAAGTGCAGATATTTCAGATATTATTTATGCAGATAAATAATATCCTCTTAAGATGCAAGAGGGAATCTTAGTTCAAACGCAAATGCAAAAGCTGTCAGAATCATTTGTGATACCAAAGATTGGCCACATGAGGGAGGCAAAGCTTTTCAATCAAGAAACATACCCAACCTTTATTTGACAACGTCGAACCTTCAAAAGAAAAATATGTCGTCTGTCTTAGTCCCATTTGATTTTTATTTTCAAATGCTACAATGGAAAATTTCAGTAATACATAAAAAAAAGTAAATTAATTTGCTGCACACAAAATTCAACGAGCCACTTTTTAGGATCATACATATTTTACAGCAGTTTTTGTTCATAAAAGATGAAAAGAAAAAACACATCTATCAAGAGATGTTTGAACTTGATTGCTGTGTACAAACCTTTCTATTGGTAGGTGATATATTTGTACTTTTATTCTTTCTAATTATTTCTATTGTATGTACTCTGGATATTGGTTTTTGGGTGGAGGATTTACAAAAACCTTTCTGTGATGTGCTGTTTCTTTTGCATTTTTTCATAAATTCTGAACTTAAACTAAACTGAACTCTATAAAAACTAAGCAAAACTAAACCAGAATGGACTGACAGTGGTACAGAAATTAATATGAATAAACACCAAACTGAATGAAAACAAATTAAAATGAACTAAACTGGAAAATGAACTAACATTTTGTTTGTTAGATTAGAAAACTGGACCTGATCTGTCTCGTACTGTTCTAAACCAAGTCAGACTTTATGTGATAGAGAGGCACCACTAAATCAGAGTGAAGGTCACATCTGGAGCTCCACAATGTTCAATTCTTGAAGTACTTTTATTTAACATCGACATGATACCCTGCCTCAGGCTGTGAAGTTTTGCTGTGAAGCTATATTCTCTTTCAGTTTGCTGAAGTGGAGAAATAATTTACTGTTTTTGCTCCCAAAAAGGGAAGGTTTAGAAATCAGCACTTAACTTTACCCTATTAGACTGATTCATAAATCTTTAAAACATTCAGAGAATAAAAGGCTTCCTTTCAAAACAAGACAAAATGTTGCATGCTTTTATATTCAGAAGAAAAGATTTTTGTCTTCAGGTTTTTATAAGTCTCTCTAAAAGTAAAAATTAGCCCAGGCAGCTGCACCTCATCAAAAATGCTGCTGCCAGAATCCTGGCCAGAAAAAATTAAAATCTGAAAAAAATCAGTTACGTTACAAGGGTCCTTCAGTCTCTGCAGTGGCTGTTTTATAAATCATCTAGGCACTGAGATGCAGTGTCAAGCATTTCAGAACCGCTTGCAGGTCAGGTCATCTAAGGCCTGTTCGCTCACTGTTCAGAAGATTCATAAGGAGAGAACAAAACATTTCTGGTCAGCATCTAGTTTTTATGATCCCTGACTCTGGAACAAACTCCCCGAAAACCTAAAATGTGCAGAAACTGTTGGCTCTTTTAAATCTGGACTGAAAACATGTATTAGTTATTCATTTGTTTAAAATTTACATTTAATTTATACATTTATTTTTCTGTTAAGTTTGAATTCACCTTTGTATAAATGGTGGTATATAAATTATGTTTCTAAAAACTTATTTTGAAAAGTGTTAAAGTCTTACCCTTTGACCTCTGATTCCTGGTCTGGGTTTTGCCTGTACTTGTCTGTATTTGATGTCTGAGGCCTGATTGGCTGCTTGTGGTGTTTCAGCCTGTGACTGGACTCCAGAATTAAATTGAAAGATTAAATCAGATGAGGACCGATGGTTAGATTTGACATCCTCATTGTCAAAGACTGTAGCTTCCATTGTTGGATGTTGCAAATCTTCCTCCTCCCTCTTTAGCTCTTCATCACCATAATCTGTATCTGCACTTTCATTTCGTCCTGCTGGTGGAAGTTGTGTTGCATTCACATTGGGAGAAACAGCTTCTAGATGTTTACCCATTTTTACTTTTTCCCTCGTCTCACTGGCTGACGTATTATCCAAGTTAGTGTCAAAATCAGTAATGTTCAGTTCTTCTCCCTTTACTATTCTGCTAGTAATAAAGGTCAGATTTGAAGCTGGATCTTTCTGAGGTGCAGATAAAGCCTCTGATTCTGCCTTTTCTTTTTGCTCCTGCTCCTGTTTTGCTCTGCAGTCTTCTGGGGACGAGGTCGTGCCTGGAAAAAATGGCGATGTGATGACTGATGATGATAATTTCTTTCTTACTTCCTTCATTTCTCCTCCACCCTTGTATGAGGAGAGTGAGATGGAGACAAGAGGGCCAAATTCAGTGGTGGAAACAAAAGTAGGAGTGGGAGCAACGTGCGGTCTGTTAGAAAAAGCTTCTGTCATGATTGTTTCTGTGGGATTCTCAGATTGAATATTAGGGCTTGAGAGAGCCACCTCAACACTGTCTGCGACAGACACAATGTCACTTGTGAAGCTGCCATCGACTGCATGAAGCTCATGCTGACGTTTCCCTGGAGTCGGACTCCTGGTCTTGTCTTCAGAGCTCCACCAACTCCCCTGGTTCTCCACATCAGATTTAAAAAGCTCCTCCTCAGTCAAAGACACAGTATGTGGTTCAGGATTCCTGCCTTCATAATCTTTGTCTCTTTCAATGTCTGGTTTGTCTCCCTCTCCGCTGGTTAAGCTTATAGACGTTGTTTCCACAATGTTCTGGGTTTTTAGTAAAGCTTTTGTGTGTCCATCATGTATGTATGAAGCAGGGAAAGTTCTTACAGTCGGCTCAGAGAAACCAGTCCGGTGTTCTGGGCTTGATTTGAATCCAGCCTGAGTGGTTATCCCGTGAAAAAAACCGACCTGTTTGGAATGTTTTTAACATAAAGAAGTTCAGGTTTTATTCATACATCTTCTGAGAACAGTAATCAAAACAATAAGGACATTTTTCAAAACAACTGTCTGCAGAAATGACTGTGTAGGTCAAAATTGTAAAGCCACAAATTAAAGTTTTCTCTGACAAATATGCGATAGGATTGCGTTCTCCTCTAGCTTATTTGACTTTAAAATGATGAACATGAAATCCTTACTGTGCAGCAAGCATGACATTAAATCTATAAAGATACTGTGAATAAAACTCAATAATATAGGATAACAACAGCAGTAACAGCTGACTTTAGGTTAAAAAGATAAGCGAGTACAGACGATTCAGAAAAAAAAAACATGAAAACGGAAGAAAAATCAATTTAAATCAGGGATATAATAAAATAATAGATCATAAATCCAAAACAAATTCCTATCATAAATATATCAGACAAGCCAAAACTTACAGAATAAAAAAGAAATGGGAAATTTAGCTATGACGTCACCTGCTCCTGTTTACTCTTGGTCCGGTCTATTATTTACATATTAGGGGAAAGGACAACAATGAGGAGACAGAATGGAAACACTGACATAAAAATGAGAAAAGCAATTGCTTGAGGATATAAACTCTCAGCCTTCTTGGCTTTATGGGTTGTACTGTGATATTAAAACTAGCCTTCATTCATGCGCATTTAAAAAATAATGTATCTAAATTACAGCAAATGCAGTTCAATATCATCTTTGATAAAATAACAATAAGTACGTTAGATTTGATTGTAAATCTGAGACTAAAATGTTCAATAGTGACATTTGGCATTTTTAGCATTTTGCTAATGCTACACTTGTAGGTAGCATTACTTACATCTCAGTTAAGTAAATGGTAAATGGACTGAACTTATATAGCGCTTTTTCCAATCATTTCTGACCACTCAAAGCACTTTACACTATAGTCATTCACCCATTCGCTCACACATTCATACACCGATGCGCAGATCGGTAGGCAATTTGGGGTTAAGTGCCTTGCCCAAGGGCACATCGAC
>CAEGAE010034519.1:0-22260 GCA_903067095.1 Girardinus metallicus | reverse complement strand
GTTCATGTGGTGTTTTCTGCCCACCAGAGGGTGCCCTTGCACCACAAATGGTCCAAAGGCCACCTTGGTGATCCTCTGAGCCCAACAGCTTGAAATTAGAATGCAGTTCTGCTGCGCTTGTGCTTTGTGAGGGAGAGGTGAGGAAGAGGTCGGTATTTGTCGCCTGGCGGAAGTCTGCGGGGACTGCGCGAGAGCGTGGCGTTGCTGGAACCCCGGCGGTGGCCACGAGGCCTTCGCGTGCTTCGCTGCGAGGGCCTCCAACGCCGCTTGCGGCTTTAATTTTGTTTGTATTTATTCTAGTTCATGTCAAGCACTTTGAACTGCCTTGTTGCTGAAAATGTGCTATATAAATAAAATTACTTTACCTTACCAACTCAAATTTCTTTCAAGTCGCATTTGTTATATGCAGCATTTTTATAACAACTGAAGTTAACATAGTTATTTGATTGTGCCATAAAATGGCACTACTTCCCCTTTAAGGCCACACATGAAACACACTGCTTTCCTGTTTGACATAATGTATGCTTCATCCTTGGGAAAAATTTCCAAATTCATTTGTTCCAACTATTTCATGTAAGCATGTACATGATGTAAATGTCCAACCACCATGATAATCTCAGGAAGGAGACTGGTTCTGCCCCAGCGCCGAGCGTGTTTCAGTCCAGAAGGACCAGGCAGTCTATAGTTTCCCCAGACACTCTCACTGCCGTGGCTCAGTGACAGGAAACGTTCACACACATCACGGCACATGTTCCTGTGTCATGTCCATAATCGTCAGTTTGATGCAGTTGAACCAGACTGGGCTGCAGGATAAAAATGACCCAACGTTCTCAATGTTACATCATAAACATGAAAAAAAAAAACGATAAGTCAAATAAAATAAAAAAAGAAAAGAAAAAAAAAGTCAAATGAAATGAGGGTCAGTGAGTGTGTGTGTGGGTGTTTATGCTTATGACTCCACATGGCAGAGAGGATGTGTGTGTGAGACTCTGACAGTTCATCTCACAGCTGGGATACCCTGTCCTCTGGAGTGCACCAATAAAGCCACGGGGGTGGCTGGTTATTTTTGGAACCCCGCCCCCCACCCCATAACACACGCACACACACGCACCCCCACACGCACACATTTCATTTCACACCTCCCACCCAATCCCACCCTCCTGTCTGCCCTCCCCCCCCAGTCTTCTGCCGTCTGACAGCTCCCTCGTTTAATTTGCACAACCTTAATTAGCCATCAGCGGGGAGAATAAAGGAAGTGGTCAGGCTATGTTCTTAAAACGGGCCCATTCTTCACAGATGAGGAGAGTGTGTGGGCTGGAAGGGGACGAGAGGGCTGCAGAGGGGGATAAAAATACATCTGAGGCAGAATGTGTTTGATGTTAGAGCACACAGCGAAGAGGCGGTGACTGCTCTTTAAAGGAAGCCCTGTAATGTGAAAAAAAAAAAAAAACACTTTCATTGAAGAAAAAAAAAACACTTGACAGAATATTAATCTTCAAATCGACTTGTGTCTGATACCGTCTATTCCTCGCAGACGGGAGAGGTGTTGTTTTACTGGTCGACAGATCAGTTTGATTTCACTTATTAAGGAGGTGCGAGATGTCAGGCTAAAATATTTATTTATTTTTTCTATCTCTGACACATACAGCATTTAAAAATATTTAAACCCTTCGAACTTTTTTTTTTCTTATCTTGTCACTTCGCAACAATGTACCGCATGGTATTTCACTGCGGATTTTTTACAGGCAACCAACAGAATCTAAGGTTGAATCGTGAAATGAAAGAGAAATCATATCTATTTTTCAAGTTTCTTTTCTTTTTTTTTTACAAGTTAAAATCTTTGTGTGGTGGGTGAAGATGAAATCAGCTCCGCTTTACTCTAAGTTGCGTTCCGATAATAAATGTGCGCAGTGCAAATCTTTGTCAATATAATAATGTCTAAAAAATAACAATTGCGCAATTACTGTCTTTTCATTAAATGCACTGAAAAAAGAAAACGGGTGGTCTAATTAAAAAAAAAAGTTAATTTGTTACAAATAATCAAATTAAGTTTATCCACATAAAAATATTACGCTTATTAAACTGCCATGTTAAACAAACATAAAACAAGTTTGATTAATTCAATTACATGTAACAAATGAAGTCAGTTGGCAATACATTCTCTTCTTTTCAGTGTAAGAAATGAAATTAAAATCACGTGGATACTTTGTTCTCGCGATAGGTCATGTACAATCATGGCAGCAATTCATCATCTATCAGCCAATCAGAGGCGACGTCGGCGTCTCATTCAGACATTGGGCAACAAGCCCCGCCTACTGGGGAGTGGCTACGTATGCACGTTTTGGGAAAATTGTAGCGGGTGATTTTACAGAAGGGTTATGGATCCAACATGTTGGGATGACACACAATGTTTTACGAACTGTGTGAAGTTGTGAGAGCTCTGATGGAGCCAGCTGCACTCAGCCTAAAAAAACAAAAACAAATCATCCTCCTCCTACTTCCTGTCATTTCCTTTGTCGTTTTTGCCGGTATTAACATCCGACTTGATATTTTTGTATTTCGCAATTTTGAGAAACCCATCTATTTCGATACGGCCGAAAAACCACATAAACCTCGCGCTCATTCTTTTAGTCGTGAAACATGAGTTTTTCCAAAATTGCCGTGTCTCCATTAAAGTGCATTTATTTTCATAATTTCAGTTTGTGTAGCTCCAATGACAATAGTCAAATACAAACCAAAGGTTTGATTATAAAAGTATCTCAAGCTTTAAAGTTCTTGTGGAACCCATATTCTAAAAGGAGATCATGAGGCATAACGTATAAAATGTTTCCTCACAAGTCTTTCCATCTGTAGCTGAAAGTGGATTTACAGATTATTGACTCAGGGGGGCTGAATATAAACCCCATCAACATTTTCAGATTTTTTTTTTTTTTTTTTACAAAAAGCATGAATAATTTTCTTTCCATTTCACAATGAGGCAGGACTTTCTGTTGTTCTATATCACACAAAAAGCTGTTAAATTATATTAAATGCAGTGAAAACGTTTCCATCCTGTGTCAAGCAGTGTAAATGTTCAGTAAAAGAATTCCCTGTTGTCGTTATAATCCAGATCCATTAAGCTGACAGTACTCACTATATTCTGTTTCTCCTATTCGACTTTCATCTCTCACCGTATTTATTCTTCCCCTCCTCTGCCATATTCCTGTCAGATTCTCTCGCTCTGATGCTCATCAGTTGTCTTCGCCTTCTTATCTTCTGTCTTCCTTTTTTTTTTCATGTTTCCCCCTAAAACCATTTTCACAAAGCTTCTGAGAGCAGAGGCATAAAAGCCATCTCACCTCCTTTTGCCCCCGCCGCTCTCCCCAGTGTCATGAGAAGTGGAAACAGAATGAGTCATGAAGCAGAAATCCAAACAGAATGAAATTTAGAAGAAAAAAAAAAAGTTTATTTGAGTTTCTGTTGAGTTTGGTTGCTTTTGGTTCACTATGAACCCACTTTATTTTGTTTCTCAACAAAGTGGTTTACAGGTGTGCGACAGACTGGCGACCTGTCCAGAGTGACCCGCCTCTCGCCCAGAACGTTAGCTGGAGATAGGCACCAGCACCCCTCCCGACCCCACTAGGGACAAGGGTGTTAGAACATGGACGGATGGATAGATGGATGGATGGATAGATGGATGGATAGATGGATGGATGGACGGTTCTTGTGTCAGTTGTTTTAGTGGAAGACCTGTTATCTCTCTTTCACCTGAGTATAGGTGAGTTTTTTTTTGTTTTGTTTTTTCAAAATGAAAGTAAAAGCAGAACACTGGGAGATTGGAGAGAAGAGAAGATGGCGCTCTACACATCTGGACGAGTTAATCTGGAAATCCTGAGCTAGATAAACGCATATTTCAACAAGAATATTCCAAGATTTCATTATTACCTATCAAACAGCATGGGGTAAATTTCTACTGATGATATGCAGAAATATTTATCCATAAATCCAGATACAGCCAATCAGTTAGATACACTATGGGAATGTGTAGAAAACCAGTCCAATGAAGACCAGACTCCAGTCCATCTGACCTGGAGTTCTGCTAAACGGAAATTATTATGTGATATTGAGTTTTTTTTTTTTTTTTTTTAGCTTTACATCATGTTATAATGTTATCACCTCATCATGTATACCTGGAGTGTTGAATTAATTATTCTATGCATATTTGAGGAGTCCTTTCATTTCCATGGCAACTGTGCAAAATGCCTTGGTGGAACTAGTGCCGTCTCACAGAGGAGCCTTCCCCCACGGCTCCTCCCCTCAGCTCCTTCAGACTAGTCAGCAGAAATCAGCAAACACCTGGTGGAACTGGCTAAACTTTTACTACAAACTGTACATTCTCTCTTCCATCCTGTACATTTTACAACTGGCTCAGATCGTATGTGTGCGTTTCTGTCTGCTGTGTTTGTCTCCTAGATGAAAGAGCAATTAGTATTTTTCCTTAATGCAGAAAGTACTCCTAGATCAGCGTTTCAGTGTTTTTTATTTATTTATTTCATGTGCTCTTGTAAACCCCCCACTCTGTACACAAACACACACAAAACACAGCTGGTCGTGGTGGGGGCAAGTTTAAATCAAACCATCCTATTTTTCTGCCAGGCTGTTGACAGACAGATGTAATTAATACATTTCTTAACTTAAAGGTTTCATTCAACATTCAATTTGTCTTTTAAACAATTTTTAATAAAGAAAATGATATGTTGGTATAGAAAAAAGCATGTGTGTAATTTTAGTGTTTGCACTGTGACAGTATGAGTTATATGAATGTTGAAGTTTTGGTGAGGCGTAACAGTTCCAGCATCACAATTCCTGCTCTCTCCCGGGCTGCCTGTGGGTACAAGGTAACACCATGGTGCACTCATGTGGGTGGTGTGTGTTTCTGTGTGGGAGGGTGTGTGAAACTTTCACTACAACACACAGACTAACAGCTAGAGAACTCTAAAACGGTGGACATCTAAGCGAAATTGACTCATTTACAGGAACAAAAGCTCTTAATATTGAAGGATTCAGTGTTCTTATTAGAAAAAGTAACCTCACAAACTGAAATAGAAAAAAATGTATGCGTCCAATTTTAGGATGCAGTTTTTAACATAGACTTTGTATTTAATTTAGTAGAAGCATTCTAAGTTCATTGTTATCCATCCCTTTTTGCAGATATTGTGTCATATTAAAATGAATTGAGTAACAGTTACAGGTTTTTTTTCCAATTCCTTTAGCACAATTTAGAAAACATGGTTTTCATAACACTTCACACAATTAGCACAACACATTAGATCATTTGTAAAATGGAACAATAGAGTCAAAACTCTACAAAACATCCAAACATACATCATACGGTCTGACTCAAACACTCCACGCTATTTTTATGTGGCCCTCTAGACTTTACAGGGACGCATAAACAGATCCGTCAAGATGACAGTGTGCTTAAGTATTGTTTTATCAATCAAATCAAAGCATTTTTTTAATCTACTTACTGCCAGATTGCATCAGTTAGTAACTCCAGAGTTTTTGCAAATTTTTGTGAAAATTCAAAATCAACAAACTCCCACACTTTTTTGTGCTAATGCTAATTATTGCAAAATTTTTGGCAAAAATTATGAAAAACATTGAGTTCAAGTGATGCCAACTTTCTTACAAGTACTAAACAGCTGCCTCAGCCTTAATTGATGTCAAATTGTAGCCCATGATCTATACTGGTGAGGAATAATTTGAATTTACCGTCATTCATATGTGCAATTATCACAAATGTTTCTAAATTAGTACCACAAACATTTGATTTTTATTGCCAATGATCACAAAAGCAATCCCAAAACCGTGGAGGGACTGAAAAGATGGTCAATATAATGTAATTTTAAGAATTTATTAATATTTTAAATGTTTGTTCACGTCATACATTCTGGCACAACCGGCCCTTTAAGAGCGTCCATGATTTGATTTGGCCCAAAATGAAAATGAGTTTGATACCCCTGCTCTACAGGTGTACTTGATTGCCTTAAAGTCAACTCAAACTCCACATTGTCAAAACAGCTCACACATCTGAGCTCTAACTGTGCCAAAACATTCAAAATAGAAAACATAGGTCAATATTGCCTTTAAACAACACAACCTGCAACAAAGCCTATGAGCTCTTCCAATCAATCATTAAGTAACGGGCAATAAAATATAAAACCTGCTTGCCTTTGGAGCCAATTGCATCACTCTCATGCCAGTGCCATTTGTTATCTTTAAGATGGTTTCAGATGTTCCTTCTTTCAAAGGATCTAGAATCAGAAATACTTTGATTTTATTTATTTATTTTTTCTTCTTCTTAAGGAGTTAAGAACATAACAATAAAATCTATTACAGTACAAGAAATACCCACCATTGATCCTCAATCTCTTCTGTCTTAAAGACGGGGCCACGTCTGATCCATGTGGGCAAAGAGAAACACAGACGTTACACCATTTAAAGGGGCAGTGTTACGTATTTTCCAAGTAGAAATGCGTCCATTTTACTTGATTTAACACAATCAAGTAACTATGGTTTCATAGAAATGTTGTATATATCACATATGACTTAAAATAAATTTGAATTTGTAATTTAACGCCTTGAAATTGGTTGAGCAGATGAGCAGTTCCACGAAGTGTTTACTAATTGTTGTGGAAACTGCATCTCTAAGGAGGAGCTTCATCTCGAAGGCGTAGCTAGGTCCACCCAGGTGTTTTTACCAGCGTTCCACTGAGAATAGCTCCTCTGATGAGCTCAGCAGATGAGCAGAGACTGCTAATTGCTGCTGGCTAGTCTGAGGGAGTTGAGTTGGTCCACTCAGACACTTTGCACAGCTGCATTGTTGCCACCAGAGATTAAAGGATTTCTCAAATCATGCATGAAAGAATCAAAGCAACACTCCAGGCGTATTTTTGATGAGAGAATAACATCATAACATGATGAAAGCCTCAAATTAATTTATTTAATATAATGCTGCCCCATTAGGGCCTGCACACTGATTTCTAGTTGAAGGTTTGTGTAAAGAAACTGTGATTTCGGCTTGATTACGATATATAAAACTATGGAATTTGGACTGCCTCAGTGACATCTGTGTTAACCATTTTGCAAATGGTTGAGGAAAATGTGTCAAACCAATGAGAAATGGTTAACATGTTTGGAAGAGGACATGTCTTCCGCTCTGCTGAACTGAGGATAAAAACCCAGTGGATTCCAGTTTCTTTAAGCAGGTCGAAGCAATCAAGAAAAACTGTCACATCAAGAAGAAGCTTTGGTTGAGTAATTATTTTTCCACTCATTTACGCATTTTACGGTGTAAAAAAGAGCTACAATAAAGAAACAATGTCCTGAAATATTAGTCAAACTACTACACTGTAGTTTCATACGAAACAATACATATTATCTACATGTTGAGAGTTATTGATAATGGAGGTTAAGTCCTTTCTCAGGTCTTCACACGCTGTATAGAAAATCTGGAGATGAACTCCTAACCATCTCCAGATGGTGATTGCCACTCTTCCTGCTGAGCCACAGCCACCTTAAATGAGGGGGTAACTTTGCACAGCAAAATAAAACATGGTCGCAAATACTATTAGCCCATATGACCTAAACTACCTCCACAGTTTGACAGGCTTTTGTGAAAATGGTCTTTGCTCAGAAACATTTGGGTTCACAGACACTCTCCACTCTAGCCACAGCTCTCTGTTCGTTATGCTAATGCTGGCTCTCTATAGCAGCCATTGTGAGGCAGAGCGGCTGCTGAGTTAAGCAGCAGCTTAACGATTATCAAAGTAGAAAACAGAAAACCCTGAACTGCCTGCCATGCTACATTTTAAAATCCACAATAGTAGCAGGAAATGAAGAAATAATCTCATGAATGAATTATCCCAGACCAGTTAGGACAATTCCAAGGGCCCCTGACCAACAGGGGGCCCTACCACAAATTTTTTTGTCATTCTAATAAAAATTGGAAAAAAAATCGGGGCTCCTGTCAATTAATCATATAGTGTAAAAATTAAACATTACCACTCCTAGATCAAAAAGCACACATACATACTTGCACTGAACACCCCCTGGATCTGCATGAAATGGTTCTTTCCTGCTTAGAGCTCTTGGGTGATCAGCTGCAGTCAGTAGAAGACAAGAATGACTATGCTGCTAAGAAAAATTATAACCTCAGTTTTTCAAAAAAGAAAGAGAGAAAAAAGACAAGAGTGTCAATTTATAGCCCAGTTTTTCTCCAAGAGACGTGGGTAGACTGAGCGAGATTGTCAACCATTTAGCATAGTTAGCTTAGCTACAGACTGCTTGCCTCCATTTCACTAGCATTTAATGAATGAAGGAGAGAATTTAACAACATATTCATATATTTAACTTGTACCTGTACCTCTTACCACACTTAACAACAGACGAGTCAGTCAGCAGCAGCTCTAACCCCAATACCAGAAAGCAAGGCAATTGATGTGATGCTTCTGATGGGTCAGAAAGACTCAAGAAATTGTAACAGAAGCTGCTAAGGGGGGGCCCAATTCAATTTTTTGTCATGGGAGCCAAGATTCCTCATGGCGCCCCTGTCCCAGACTATCTCAAGACAAAAACTGGAACGTTTCAAATCTGCCATTTTAAGCTGCTTATGTTTGAAATGACACGTTTGGAAATGGAAAAGACTAATTCATGAAATTAAAAATATTTTTTATCATTATTTTTTGCATCTCAAATGTTTTTTTGTAAAAAGAAATATGCAGTATTTTGGGAGCATCATGGTGTGACATATAAACTACAAAAAGAAGGAAAAGGGTAATGGCTGAAATTTGACCGCTTAATGTGGGCAGCCAGATGAAATATCAGTGCAAAGAAGATGATGAACATACAAAATATATGTTTGTTTTATGAGAATATAATTCAAGATTTTGGAAGACTTAACACTTTTAAGTCTTTTTACGCTTCCATTTACTGTAAATCAAAATTCGTTGGTTCTGGAGGCTGAAGCTAACTGCTAAGCTAACGTTGACTGACGCCAACTTTATTTCTTTTAACTTCCTTCTTTTCGGTTCTAGCGGCCTATTTAACAGTCATTCGACAGGAAGGTGTGGTGTGAGAAAAGGGGGAAGACATGCGGCAAAGATGAACAGGCCAGGATTCAAACCTGTGACGACGTAGAGGACTGAAGCCTCTGCTAGAGCTAAAACCTCAGCAGCTTCATCACTGCGCCACCGCCGCGCCGGACCGCTGCCATCTTAAAACAAGTCCAACCTCATAGCAGTTCAAAAATGCACAGGCTATGTTATCAGCCTTAAAATAGTTATTATGTTTACACTTAGAGGTTTATTTAGAAAGAAACTGGTGATTATTTTTTACACAGTTTAGGTCAGTTTTATTAATATCCCGAAAGGAAACTGACATGCAGCAGACATCATAAACATAAAAACACTCACACAAAAAACCAAAAAACCAGGAAGTGAATGCAGGAGCTGGTGCATCGCCATAGATAGATCTTTTTATCCACATAATTCCTCTAACCTCATTTGATTCTGTTGTGCTGTAGAAGTGAAATTGAATAGAATTTCAAGTTGTAACATTTACAAATGACATTTACAAATTAATATGCTTTCTTGAAATGTAAGTCAATTCACATCGACTTATTATAACAGATGGGAATAAATTTAATACAAACGGATGTGGTCTACGTCGCCATCCAGTGGTGTGGGAAGATATTGCATGTAAGCTCTTTAAAAGAGTTTGACATATTAACTATAGCTATAGTTTATGCAAGCAGCTTTATGTCTGTGAGGGATCTGAATGTAAGAGTAGGATGTTTAAATTACAAACTTAAGGCACACAGATAACTCATTTTGTTGGTCATAAATGATTACATCTATTGATTTATGAGCCAAAATACAAGTTTCTGCATTCAGGAGAAAGAAATTTCCCTACTAAGTGAACTTTCTTTTTCTTAAAACAGGAAACTACCCGTCTTTCATTCTGTTAATTTTCTGCCATTCAAGCAGTAATCATCACTTCCTCGTTGTGTAAATGGTTAACTCAAAACTCTGGGCACTCTGAGCTCAGATTACGTCTACTTGCAGAGGTGACTGCGTCCTTAACAAGCTGCCTGCGCTCCTTGTTTTGCTTTCTTCAGCTTCATGCGTCTTATTATGTCCTGGTATTCTGACAACATTTGTTTTAATACCTGACTGAAAACTTTCAAAATGTGAAATTAGCAAGTCATGTTTGTGGAAAAAAATGAAAGCAAAACTGGATCTTACCTGATCTGCAGTCCAAAGGTGAGGCAACATTCTTCATTTTTATTTTTTTAAATCTTTGTCCTTAGGTTTGGATTTGTGCCTGAAGGTAAACTCAGATGCGAAACAGAATGACTTGCATGCTTTTCATTTTGTCTTAAGTAGCAGCATCACCTTAAAGTGGAAGTGACCTCACAATCCTTACAAAATAAATAACGATTGTTAGTATTTTCATACTTCTGAGAGGAAAAGCTTCAAAATACTTCAGTTTATCTGCTTAATTGATACCCTTGTGAATTTTATGCACTATAATAATAGAACACATTGTTATTGTGGTATTAAATTAATAATATTTGCCTAATTACTTTGTCTATTAACTACTTGGAGCAGCTGTTATGATAAACAGCTGACGTAGTGACAAAAAAAAAAATAGAGGTGCACCAATGAGAGTTTTACTTTTAGGGATCACTAACATTTAATAATCCATTAATATATGTTGTTTTACACTTTAAAAGAATTCAACCGGGTAACCCTTTCTCTTAAATTACAGTCCACTAATTAACATGTGATGGCAAATATTTAGTAAGCGACTAATACAAAAAAAACAAATTGCCTGACTGTAAAACAAACCGATACCTTAGTACAACTGAAGCTGTGAAACCTACAGTCATTTTGCCTGCTGACGTCCACCTGTGCGACAGACTGGTGACCTGGTGACGTAGCTGGAGATAGGCACCAGCAACCCTCCCGACCCCATTAAGGGACAAGGGTGAATAGAAGATGGATGGATGGATGGACGTCCACCTGCCTGTGGTAGCAGTCTGAATGAATCAGATTCATTTTGTTCTTCATTTGTAAACGTCTCTGATTAGTCATCTTGCAAACTGCAAGATGAGTTAAATGCAAACTGCTGCTCTTGCAAAATGAAACTACTTGAATAATAATAACTATTATTATCATTAGCCAAGTAGAATATAAAATGTTGAACTGAGGAAGTGTAATGCTGTTATAATTTAGGAAGCACTTCAGAGAGTTATAAAAAATATAAAAAATGATTGACTTTTGGATTTATAAAGAACTATAAAAAATAATTATGCTTTCTGAAGCATGGCATAAATAAATACAGATAAATCCATTGCAACTCCAAAAATCAGTATGAATACTGCAAATATTTGAAGATTTCATAATGGATTGTCTGACTTGATTTGACTCATTTGCTGCAAAACGGACTCATTTACTTTCTGCATGTGACAAACACTGAAGAAAGTTTTACTGCCCTGTTTGTGTAGCTGATTGCTGGTTGTGTGTTTGTTCTCTGCTTTCAGGGCTTGGAGCAAACCGGAGCAAACTTCAGTGGGAAGTCCATAACTGTCTGTGAGAAGTCTCTGCAGCTTTTAATTTGTGCTTTGACATTCCCTTCACAGTGAACTCTTGTTATCAGAACTGCACAGACTGGATCCCGTGTTATCTGTAAACAAAAGCGTGCCTCTGCTAAGGGGTTAGAAAACCACAGAACATCCACAGTTTGTTGCCCTCAGAAGCAGAGAGCGGACTCACTTTTCAATTTTACGGGGATTTTATTTTAAATTTTCCTCCCGACGATTGCGTCTTGCCTGGCTTGAGAGCTCACCAACGATGGATAAGTCCAGCGAAAACCCGGAGGAGGACAGAGTATCCCTCCAGAGCGACGGAAAGACGCAGGTTAATGGAGTGGTGAAAGAGACTCTGGGCGTGCTCCAGACGTTCAGGCTGAGCATTAGGCGACCCGCCGAGAAGAGCCCCCGCTCACCCAACAGGAAGGATTCAAAGGCCACATCCAGAGCAGACTCAGAGTCGCCCTCCTCTCTACCGCCAGCCTCACCCAGTGAGTAACGTTCAAACTCAGCCCCCAAAGCTTGTCCTTCTCATAGCTTTTACCTCCAGAACAGCAGGTGTGATGTCACTGTAGTGACCTTTTAACCCTCCGAATATTCTCAGAAGAAACATGAGTTAAACACTAGAGTTGGTGAACTTCGCAGCTGTTAGGTAATCCTTTACACTGGGAGAAACTCTACTGAGAGCACAAGAAATCTGTGCTCAAGCACACACGGTGTTTTAATGTTGATTTTTGTTTGCTTCACTATTAGAAATTTCCAAAAGAACCATGTAGAAAACTTGTGTAAACTTGCCGTTCTGATGTTTGTATTGTAAGTAAGCCGGTATACGGGTTCTGGAGGACCGGAGCGAAATCTGGCAGCAGCAAAACCAACAAAATGGAATACCAGTTCTTGTTTATTCTCAGTGTCATTATTAGTCATTAACAGAACAATTTTAAAGTTTCAGTATGTAACTTTTACAACAAAGTTTTTTTTTTGATGTTGTTGTTTTTAAAACATATTTGTTGAAACTGTCACGCACAAACCTACCAAAACATGCCTGCTCACCAAACTGTAGGGTTGGGTAAGGAGAGCATTGACAAGGGAGGCAACAAAGAGCCCAATGGCAATTCTGGAGGAGCTCAAACAGGAAGATATTTTGACAAGACAACTGTAAGGAGAAAACTATCAGAATTTTCAAAGAGTTTACCGTAAGCCATGTTGGGGACCAAGCTAACGTGTGGAAGAAGTTACTTTGGTGAAAGGAGAAAAAAACTGACCGACTCGTCTACCAGTCCGTGGCAAGACTTGAAAATCCATGCTAGCAGACGGTCTCCATCCAGCCTGATCGAGCTCAAGCTGCATTGCAAAGATGAATGGACAAAAACTTCAGAGTATCTGGGGGTACAGAAGAGATGTATCTCCAACAGATCTGCAGCTGGAAATGCTGTGATAGCACCGACTCCTGGGGGCTAAATACTAGAGCACGCAACATTTTGTAATTTAATCTGAAGAAATGTTGAAATAATGGAACGTTTTCCTTTGCACTTCACAGTCATGGACTATTTTGTGCTTGTTTATCGCCTGACTACCCTGGTGGTATACACTGGAGTTTGTGGTTGTAACACACATGAAAAAGTGTAAGGGCAACGAACATTTATGCAACAGCTAGCAAAATCAGACAGAAGTATTTTAGATAGTGTGAAAGAACTTTGATCCTACCATCAAATGTTGAAGTTTTATTGGCCAACATCTTGAACTCTCTGTTGCCACTGATCCACTTGCTGGACTGTGAACAGTAGAAAAGTACATTCAATATATGAACTGTACATACTGTACATAGAAACTGTGAATGTGTTTGTAAACTGGTGAACACATGTTGGAAGAGGTTTCAGTAGTCACTTTCTCTGCATGGTGGATATTAAGCTTGCACAAGTTGGTCCTGAGTAGCTTCAGCTGCAAAATAGATAAGAGACCCTAAAGAAAAGGTTGAGCGTTGTTGTGTTTGGGTGTAAATAGAAACTTGTTGTCACATCAACAGATAAACTCGGACACTAGACCTTTGCTGACACTACGGTGAATTCAGGTTTCTTTGTTCAAACCTATCAAGGAAATGAAAGTAAAACTAAAGAGGACACACACGATTCAGTTGGAGTGATGTGACAATATTTGTTTAGTTCAAGTAGGTTGAGAATTGAAACCTTTTGTCATTTCCACTTTGTTTTTCTGGTTGGTCCTGTTCAGCAAAATGTCATTTTCCCACTAACGCAAACTCTGAGCGTAAGCAGAGTTTACGCTCAGAGTGACATTATCCTCTGCACCTGGTAAAACAATCAGTTTGTTGCTGACACAAAACGGTTACAATGTTCTGGCATGCAATGATTGATGGAGTTACACTAGGGGCTAGTTTTCACCTATTAGGAAACAAATTACTTGATATAGTGGTTTGTTAGTTTAATAGATTTTTGAGCATTTACAAAAATCATTACATTTCTGTCTCCACTGAAACTTGCACATTTCTGTACCCATATAATGTAACTTTAACTAAGGGTTAGGGTTAGTACTAAAACTCAAACGTTAGCAAATTTTAAATATAGAACCCTAACCCTAATGTTAGAAAATACAACACGGAGAATAATTAAGCTAATATTCACCTCTAGGAGGCTTTAAAACTGGTTGAATTCAGGTAATGTGGGACAGAATAGGTAGAAGATAGTACCTTAGAAATTAAAAGGTAAAACAAAGGGTGGCAATACACTGGTCTGTTAGAATATCACCAAACTCAAGGCCTGAAATATTCAATGCAACAGCGAAATTGCCTTTTTTCTTATCATGTCAAAATTTACCTGATGTCCCAAACTTCTGAGAGAGAAAACAAACACTTTAAATCTCTACAGGTGGAAGGACAAACCCTTGTGTTTTAGTGGTATTAAATGTTCCGTCCAGATTTGTCTTGTAGGCCACTGGTTGTACGGTTTCTCTTTCTTTCACCAGCTATTACGTCACGTTATGATTGTGAGTTTATCTTAATGCTTCGGTTTCACTGACTGTCAGTCATGTGACATTGTGTTACTAGTATTTACTGTCGGCCTACATGCTGAGAAAACTTTCCGGAAAAACCTGCTTATGCCTTCGTGGTTCCCCATCAGAGCTCTTAATAAGCAGTCCACTGGTTTCCAGCTCAGGTTCATTTGCATTACCCAGCTGCTGATACACCACACCCACACACAAATATCTAAGGTACACCTGCTGACACACGGCTTGAGACAGGGATATTTAGACAATGTTGCGCTGACATCGTCTCTTCCCCGTTTTTCCACCAGGTCTTAGTGCGGGCTCTCCAGCTGCGTCACCCTTGAAGACCAGAGGGGGCTTCTTTCAAAAAAAGGATGAAGATCCGACAGACATGACACAACACAAACGCAAACCCCTAGCTCGCTCAAAGACAGGTATGTCTGTAGTTCAGCATAGAACCAGTTTGCTTCCATAGTCTCAAAACCAAACTTCTGTCTCTCTTTGTTTTCTGTTCTTTATGTTTGGGGTCAGTGGAGGTCATGGGTTACATTGTGATTGGAAATGTTTTTGCTGGAGGTGCAACTCTGTGACGGCCTACAGAATTTGGGAACCGGTTGACCCCCACATGGATATTTTTTTAACACCATGTTTTGAAATGAAAGTAGTTTTGCAGTGGTTGGCATGCAAATGAGCTGAAGCCAACCACACATATTGGTGGCTCGGGATTGGCTGGCTTGACAGCATTTTTCCCCTTTGCTTTCCTCAGGTTGTGTGACAGTTGAATTAATTTATGTGTTTCTAACCTTCATTTCATAATTCATCAGTCATTAAATTGAAAGCAGTGCAGAAGTGACGCCGCTGTGTGAGAGAACAGTGAGTGTATGGCGAGCTTTTAGTATTTCAACATAAAACAATTACAGATCTGACATGGGTAAGCATGTCACATCTGACATGCTTACACATGTTAGCGGTTAGAGTGGCTAACTAGATAATCAAAAACCTTACTGAGACACTGAAAATTCTAAATGGATGCCAACATTTTAAAAATATAACCTGTAAAGGGGTGAAAGCTGAAAATTATAAAGTAGTCATTTCACTGTGACATGTTCAGCCTTCCTGTTATTTGCTGAAAGTTTTACTCTCTCTTGCTCGCAGCAGTTTCCTTTTAAATCGCTTCTTACAGATTTGATGTTTCCTCTGATCTCACTGACACTAAAGCAACTAATTGACTCTTCTTCACCCAGTGTCTCCCAGTAAGATGCATGGTGCATTCACCCAAACTGCGTGCTTTCTGTTCTCAGATCCCAACATGTCCAAGCTGACCGACTCCCTTCTGAAGAAAGGATCCTCAATACGCAGAAGTCTGAGATTTTCCTCCAAGAAGGAGAACGACAAAGCGGCCAGGCAGGAGCTTCCGGCCGCGGAGGCCCTGCCAGAAATGAGAGAGGACAAAGAAACGGAGATGGAGGAGATGGAGGAGCTGTACACACTCCCTGAAATTCCACACACACCACTGTCAGGTAAGCACCATCACTGGTTGTTTTACGATTCTCAATCAGTTTATTTGGATACAGCCGAAGCAGATATAAACAGAGAGAGTTTCTGCTTTGAGGCCTTTCGTCCTCCCTCCACATTGCTACATCTAGATGGTAAATATGGACCTTTCCACCCATGTAAAAGCTAAAAGACGCCTTTCTCCACAGAGCCTTTGAAATGTCAGAGCACTCTGCTTGGTGGAAGGTTCTGCAAGAGGTGGAGCTGGGGCTCTAAAAGGAACCGAAAGCCGTCATTACTGTCATTCTTTATAACTTTGTTTTTCATCTTTTGACCATTTAAATTATGTACTGCAAATAAGAGGTACTGCATTTTGTTACGTGTGCATGCCAACAGAATATCACTAACTTACATAAATATACATTCCCAGTTTAAATGGCCAAAACGTAGAATAAGTAGTGATGATTTGCACAACAAACTGTACAAGCTGACATTTCACATATTAGAGAAACGCTCAGCTGTGGGTTTCATGTATATTCACACCCCAGGAACTTTTTCACATTTTGCCACATCACAACCACCAAACTTTATTGTAATTTAACAGGATTTCACAAGGTGGACTAGTCAAAGCAGGAAAGTTAAAAGAAAATAATACATTTCCAATGTCTATTGCAAATAAAAATCCGAAAAGTGTGGCATGCATTTGTTTTAATCTCTTTACCACAAGACCTGCAGACACTGAAAACACGTGCTCTGGGCAGATCAGACCGAAATGAAAGGGGGATGCTGTTCTATGGCACAGTGACAGCGCTCAGAGTGCACTGAAGGATGGATGAAAACTTGTTAGAGGCTGCCAAAGACTGGGGCCGCAACCTTAGCATAAAGCCAAAGGGAATGATTTAGATCAAAGCATATTCATGTGTTAGAATGGCCTAGTCCAAGGCCAGATCTAAACCCAATTGAGAATCCATGGCAAGAATTGAATATTGATTCTTACATACACTCTCTGTTCAATCTGATTGATCATGAGTTATCTTGGTAAAGTAGATTTGGCGCACATGTACACCACACTTTTCAGATTGTATTTATGTAAAAAATTTAACTAAAGCCATGTTCAGTATCATTTTCCTTTTACCTCACAATTATGTTCAACTTTGCGTTTCTATGCCTCATAAAATCACACTAAAATACATTGTTTCTTGAAAAAGAAACAATGAAAAAGAGAAATAATCCAGAGTAATGTGCAGTAAGTGACTTGGAAAATGATTATTTTACTGCACATAAAATAATCATTTATTTTATGTGCACATAAAATAAATGATTATTTTATTGTTAGCTAACTTTGAATAAGTGGACAACATGAAGTGAATAAAATCAGTGATGTCATAGTGTTCATCTATTCAAATAAAATCAAAATGAATAGGCCAAGTTTGACATTTACTGTCGGGAAAGTCACCAGGTTTAGACATTTTATTATGTCTAAGAAGCAAAGTTTGTACTGTCCCACTTGTTCACCGTTCTTGTTTCTCTCTGCTCGTGGGGAAACAAGAATTAAGGATAGAAAAATTGTCTCATGCAGCTCCGGTCATCCTACTGTGTCTGTACGTGCAGATCTCTTCTTTGTCTCTGTTTTTGCAACACAAACAGCTAAAGATAATCTTGTTTCAGCTACAAACACACAACGTCACAGAAAACGTCTGTAGTGTAAACGTTCACAAGGGAAGATAGTCCACTTCAATTAAAACTGCTAGGGAAGATTTAATCTTATTTGAAGAATTTGATGTTGGAGGAGGATGAGTTGAACCCATTTTGCTATTTCCATCAATGTTCTTACATTAATGGGCAAACAGTGCACATAATCAACCAGTAATGACTAATAATGAATTCACATTAAAGATGCACTGACATGAGCTTTGTGCTTAATTTCCAATCACAAGTTTTCATAAACATTAGACCAATTTTAGTAAGTTCTAACTATACATATAATTTTAGTGGCAGCATTGAAAATATTACTTTTTTTAAGTAATATTTTCACTGGTTGAATATTAGAGAGCAATTATTTTAAAACAGTGACAAAATGACTGGAGCAAAACATTTTAAATTGCCTTTAAATTGCTTTCACAAGCTAATCGCCACTGTTCTAACCACACTAGCGATTAGCTTGAAAAGCATGCTAGCATTACAATCGCCGTAATGCTAGCATGTAAAAATAAAAGATTTGGCCAAAGTTTGGTCAGAGATTTGGCCAATTCCAGTGTATTCCATAACAGACAAAAAATGAAGGAGCAAACTGACCCAGAACTGATTTCAGTAGATCTCAAGAAGGCTGACTGAAAGTTTGTTGATATTTTTTCTTTGACTGTAACGTTTGCTTTGTAACCAGTGGTTCATCTCAACTTCATTCTTAAACATTTTCCTGACACTAAAAGTGACTAACTTTAAGTGACTCTGGGGTACCTGAAAAGTGTTATGGTTAATGCAGTCTGAAATTACTTATTTTGGTGCATTCGCTAATGGAAAAATTGTCTGATTTTTGAGCATTCAGTTATTTCAAAACTGGACTGAAGCAGAAACGGCCAAGTTATTACATCTGTAGTCTTCTCAGGGTTTTCTAAAAGATTCCTTTGGACTTTTTAATTTATTTAACGTTATTTCCAACAACGTAAAGTAGAAGCAATTTGAAACAGGGCTTGCATTGCCTCTTTTGTGACTTGCTGCTTGTTTTAAAGACACATTTTGAAATGCTGATCCCTCATGTTTCCTGTTGGATTTGGACTGTGTATATGAAAGCAGCAGATTAAAAATTGACGTAGAAACGTCAAGGAATTCATTTGGAAATGAATCAGTCAGCTTCAAGCAATTTAGAGTAAAACTAATGTCTAAGTGACTCTACAAGCATGAAAAAAAAGAAGACTTATCTGTAATTTCTTCTTTTGTTTTTTTTACCTTCAGTTATGCAGATCAATAAGCTGATAGAGATGGAGGTTCTGGAGGAAGCTCATCTGAACCTGCTTGCCATGCGACTGGAGTTTCAGAAGGAGCAAGAGCAAACTGGTGACGACTCCCCCATGGAGATGGCGAAGAAGGAGAAAGACCTGGCCCTCCTCTATACGGACCTAAGGAAAAAGATTTGCACCATAGTCTGTGATTCCAACTCCTTTCCTGCCAGGAACAAGGCACTACTGGTCCACGTGGCTCGCATCATCCAGGAGGAGGAGAAGAGGGCAGAGGAACCAGGCGGCCTACCAGACAGCTGGATGGAGGCCTGGAGGGAGGCGGTGTCCCAGGGCGTGCAGGTCAAGGTCAACGGCGTTCATCTGGAGAGGAAGGAACAGAATCTGTCCTGGTTGGCGGTCCATCTCGGGCTCCTGGGAAAAACTATTGTCGAGGACTTGGAGAATGTGAAGCGGGAGCTGCGATGGTCCTACCCACCCAGCTTCAAAGTCTTCAGCAACTATGTGAAGAGCTACCACAGAATCGTCGGGCAGCACTTGAGGAAGCTGGAGCCGGATGTGACCGAGCTAAAGGATCTGTACGCTCTGCTGGACTGGATCCTCAACAAATACAAGAGGTGAGGGAATAAAGGAATGTTTTGTTACTGTATTTCTATTCTATTTAATCTGATGCTCTCAGTGTTTGAAAGACAATGGACTTAGAATGGTTGCATAAGCAGCGATAATGGTGTTCCTGGTACCCGCTGGGATGTACGTAACTTTTTAAACAGTGGTGTGTGCACTCTCCTACAAAGGTATTCATACAAACAAAAACTTAAACATATTTTAATCAGATTTTATGTGACTGAACAATGCAAAGTATTGCATTGTGAAATGAGGTACGTGTGCATTGGAATTGCACATAACAGCCACCACAAACATTAGCTGGGAAACTGGTCAGACTTAATGGAAATAAAGGGCAACACAGGAAGAAAACCTTTAGGAGACTGCAACCAACTTAAAACTTGCCCAGAAAACCCCAAGCTGGATGGAAACCGTAGATAAACGGCCAGCGCTACAATTAAATAAAGACACCATTTCATGACCTATGTTGCCAAAAGTATTTGATCGTACCAGAGGTGAAGGTGAGTTAGGAGTCAGGAGCTTGTCCTGTAGCCTCTGAGGTTCAAATCTCCACTTTATCTGGAGATCAAGTGTGTCCTTGGGCAAGACACTTCATCCACCTTGTCTGCTGGTGGTGGTCAGAGGGGCTGGTGATGCTGATTGTCAGCAGCCTCACTACTGTAAGTCTGTCCTAAGGCAGCTGTGGCTACAATGTAGCTTACCACATTGTGTGAGTGAATGACTGAATGTAGGGTAAAGCACTTTTGAGTCCTCTGGACCAGATAAAGTTCTATACAAGTGCAGGTCATTTACCACTTACATCATCTGCATTCACACACATACACTACTCTCAAAAAGTTAGGGGTAATTGGATTTCAGGTGAAAGTTGGGGAAAATGTAAAAAGTTAACTCTACCATTATATTATAACAATAGGGCATTGACGTAAAATCATGTAATGGGGAGTTCCTCATGTAAAGCAATGCAGTGAAACAAACTCTATCAACAGTGCTGGGAATGCGACAACAAAAATGTCAGTGTCTCAGTAACATATCATGTGGTCTCTTGAGTATCAACAAAAACATCTTGTGTTGTTCACAAGTCATTCAGTCGACTCATTGTCTACGAAGGCATGGAGTCTCAGTCTTCCTGAAGGACGGCCCTTGGGTCATCGAGGTTCTCCGGTACAGAGTTAAAAGACTTTACATGACCCCTCAGATGATACCAGCGGTATTATTTTTATGAAATTCAGGCCTGGAGAAATTGCAGACCACTCCGTTCAAGGTACCTTAGTTTTCAGTAGCTGTTTCCTACCAATTTAAAGTTGATGAGTTCTAGCACTGGCGCCCATAAAGATGAAATCAGGCCTGTGTTGTTCAAGCAGAAACACAATGACTGGAGGTATGATGTCATTCAGGTAGTGTGGTCTTGTTACTGTACTATTCACAAGGTGTCGGGCAGTTCTGAAACATCTTCTGACACTGCAACTCCACCACCACCAAAGGCTTATCTGGTGACAACAGTGGCTGATCATTGGCTGCTATCATTTCTGCTCAACATAAATCGACTTTCATCAGAGAACGCTGAGACTTACTGGTCCCTTGTCCAGCGTAAATGCTCCCTGGAGCAGGCGCCATGCAAGATGACAGTGCCTGTGACAAGTTGTGTGGTCAGGTGCCCTTGCAGGTCATCTAGCCTGCATCTAGACACACTAGTGGTAAATGAACTTGAGTGACATCCCATTGCTAATCCATCCGCTAAAGGTTTTCCACAAGGTTTAGGAGTGTGTTTGTTGAGATTTGTGGACATTCTTCTGGATTTCGTGTGGTTTCGTCAGGTTCTTTCTCAACAACACTGTGAAACATTCTAGTTCTACAGTAGTTCTCCAATTGTGTTGTCCTCACGGCAACTGGCAAACCCACGCTTGTACATTGGGTTGCTAATGTAGTGTGCTAACCAGAAAGGCAGATGAAGCTTGCTAGTCTGTTGCAATTGACTCTGCAGAAATCTGGCAGCATTTGCATCCTCTTTGTCTCAGCATCTATTGACCTTGCTTTTATGTAGCCTAAGAATTTCAAGGTGAGTTGCTCCCACTTTGACATAATACCATAATAACAGATTACTATCAAATTTTGTAAGAAGAAAATTTCACAACTGGACAAATTGCACAGTGTGTGACCTACCATGGTATCATGCAGGAAATCACAAAGTTCCTGAGTGAAGGTCATTCTTTGTGGATGTTTGCAGGAGCAGTCGGCATACCTGAGTTGAATGATGTTTGCATCATTCAACAATCACAACAGAGAACAAACATGTCTGGGAGCACATAAGACACATTTGTGAACTGGAATGCCAGGAAAAGGGAGGCGCTGAGGAGGAAGTGTTAAAAAACAGCACAGATCATTTTGCTGACATTTTAGCTTTGTTTTGTTGTTGAATCAGACCACACCAAACCAACATGTTGTGCTTAAAATGCAAATTTGGAGTCTGAACCCCCCCCCCCCCCCCCCCTCCCCCCCCCCCACCCAACCACACAAAACACACACAAAACGAACACCAAAACGACGATAAGACAAAGA
>CAEGAE010034518.1:0-86011 GCA_903067095.1 Girardinus metallicus | reverse complement strand
ACCGGGATGATATGAAATTTATTTTCCAGTATTTTCAGTAAAGCTACGCATCTAAAGCACAGCCGCCCGCAGTGTTCCGGCTGTCCGTTTGTCTGTATAAATAATCCCGCCGGACTCCAGGCATCGCTGCCGTCATTTTATGATGCTTATTGATTCCCCGGAAAAAGACAAAAACCCGGACATTATCATGACTCAATAAAATCCTCCCAGGCCGAACTTGAAAACTGGACGTTATGCTGCTAACACTTAGCTTTCGTCAACAACTCAGGTGGAATTGAGAGCGCAAATAGTGTATGCTAAATAATAAAACATAATATAACGAGGCTTTGAGGCAGGTCAGTTTTCCTCGAAGAATTTTAATAATCGAGGTACTCGAGGAATCGTTTCGGCCCTAGATAAATATGTTGGTGATTTTATTTCAGGGATATGAGTGAGATCACTGGGAGCTTGTGGGGAGTGGTAGTATTGTTTGACCTTCTAAAATAGGAAAACTGTACTGATTACTTTTTATGTGTTCCGATTGTACAGGAAATATATTAAGAGAAAAAAAATACATAAAATAAAATATCCAAAGATTATTTTTATTTTATTTGCTTATTCATATTTTAAAACATATTTGTACAAAATTCAGCAGCTCCTACAGGTAAATCAATAATGAAAAGTTATTTTATTTCAGGAATTCAATTCAACAAGTGAAAATCACAGGGAGGTGGATTTCACTGTGAAACTCTTTTACACCCATTAAACCCATTTTAATTAATCATAAAATTTGGTTACATATCACAATAAAAAGGATGTTTAACACAGAGAATGTTATAGCCATGTTATGCTCTACCCAACTATATGGGCTGGACTGGTGACTTGAAGATAGTCCAGTAGGCAGCTGGTGACACCCACCAGGTGGGTAAACTGTAATAAATAACTACAAAAGAAGCTGGGGATTCACACTTTGCTCTTTCCAGGAATGAAAAATTGAGTGGAAGGAAAACATGTAGTTCCAAAAGCTGTACAACGAATAGGTACAATCACATTTCTACAGAGAGTTGCTAAGCAAGCCCATTCAGGAGTTTGTGGCATATTCTCTACATGTGGACTGTCATCTGATGATGTTGGTTCAGTTTGTTTTATCAAGTTTAAAGTCAGTGCAGACACCTTCCCAGGAGATTTTTGAGCATGTCATGTTTTCCTCTGCTGGCAAGCTTAGTGGAGATGAGGAGATGATGATTTAATCTTTAAGAAGGACTTTGCACCTGTGTTTCCTGCCGAAAGTGCCAATACCATGTTTATTGACTTTGGTATCACAGTGCTTGATCACCCAGCAAATGTACCTATCAGTCATGTTCAGTGAGTTAGAATGTGTCTTCCATTGAGGTTTGTTTGTCTGATTAAAGGTACCTTTTGAAAATAATAACTTTTAAGCAGGTATTAAGTATGCCATTTCACAAAGCAATTAATTATTCCTCTCAATTTGACTTGTCTTTTAGAGCTGTTATATATGCCACACTTTCTTCTCCATTCTGCCTTAACCAATAAATAAATTATGAAAAGGAACTAAATCACAGCCCTATCCTAACTTGAACCTATTTCGTTTGACATAGTTAAAAATCTAACAAAAAAATGCAGCAGCGAGTTTCAGGAAATGTTCTGTGTCTAGGAGCATGAATACCAAACAAGCTTGTTTCACTGTGCTGGTACAGAAACCTGTGCAAATAAGCTCGCAGAAAATATTTTACTCCTACCTTACAAGCCTCCAGATTTGCAAAAGACATGTACCTATTTCTCCGTATGAAACCAAAGTCAAAATACCAACCTTCAAAGTAGTTGCTAAAACAATCTGAAGAAAATTTGAGAAGCTTCTCTGATGTTTTTGTTTTTACATTTCATTTGACAATAACTGCAAATCAGTCTGCATGTACTACATTGGACTGTATAAGCAAAACAATACTTTCTCAAGCACATATGAAAAGTATTGACTAAAATTAGCCTTTTCTTCCTCATCAAACTATAGTACTAATATACCAACATGACATAAAATACTTCAAAACTCTCAGCTACTCAGGTCTTTTATGCTCCAATACATTATGTTTAGTGTTACATTGTGGAGGGCAGAGATTTAGAAGTGTTATCATCAACCTACAGTCACTGGTGCTTCTTCTATGTCTATGAAATGCAGATACCTATAATATATGTTTAATGCTGAGGAGGTTTCCTTGCTATGTATAATACATTAGCAAAAATAGTTTCCCTTTAAACTTATATAAATTTGACTGACTTGCCATTCTTAATTCATAGCGTTCAATATGATATTTGCCCAATTATTGCAGCTTTGACTATTCTGAGGTTCTTCCCACAAGTTATGCAATCAAATTGTTTTGGAATTTTTTATCCTTCCTTCAGAAGCACAATTGTGAAGTTAGACACTGATGTTGTACTGGAAGCACTAGGTTATAGTCTATTATCTATATCACCCAAATGGTGTTTTTTCATGTGTCATGACAGGATTTTAATAGGTGGTATTCCATTACAGTACCATGCTGGAATACATGCTGCTGAAAGAGACAGATTATTTCATAAATGTTGCCCTGCATCCTAATAGTGCTTGATTTTATACACCTGTGGGGATGGAAGTGATCCAGTGATCTGGATCAGTTTACTAGTACTTTTTTCTGTACTGTGGCAGCAATATTTAAATGAGTTAAAAAGCAAGAAATTTATATAGCACAATGGCATGATGTTCCTGCCACAATGTTTCCTATCTTGCAATATATGCTGGCATATTGACAAAAGTAAGTCCCTCAACATGCTATGTAATAATGATAATTTAAATACTGGTTTAGATATAGTTACATACAATAGACAAATGATGGTTGTATAATATTAATTTTGGTTTAAGTTTGAATTCAAATTAAGTTTTGTTGTTTGGAAGTCTTTCACAAAGTTTAAACAGCATATTAGCCATAATTTATACAAAAGGATAATAACAATCCCAGGGTGCTTTTGCTATTTTAGCTAAATTAATTCTGTTTAGACTTCCTTGATCTTTCTATATTTATTATCCTAGTTTATTACATTCTACTAGATAGTTAAGTTCAAATATCCAGTAAGTGAAAAGTTCACTTTTCACTTACTGGATAAGTGAAAAGTGAACTTTTCACTTATCCAATGATTTTCTTGGTCGTGTACGACCAATGATTTTCTTGGTCGTGTACATTCTTACACGACCAAGAAAATCATTACTACCATCAACTAAATCGCTAAAGAAATACAAAAGGCATCAAAAATTACTCCAAGGTTTATAATAGAGGATTGGTTGAATGGTGGTAAATGGCTTAGAGAGGAACTATGGAGTCCTTACTACTAAACAGAGTAATTTCTGTTTTGTTATTATAAATTGAGAACATTTTGGAGAAAATAAATAAATGGAGAACATTTTAATTTCAGATCCTCATCAGGAATGTCTGGGCATATTTCTCCACTAATCCTTTCTTTAACTATATGTAAAAAGTCTGCTAGTAACATATGTTGTAAAATTACCAGTTTAAGTGCTGGTGTGAGTAAAACATTTGGCACCTTTTGATGGCGTAAAAAAGGGTTCGGAGAACAGAGCCAGGCAGAAGGTCTTAGCGTTGTCAATCAATGCTGCTGGGTAAGCTAATCGTGGAGAAACTTACTATTAATTTTGGATTTTATTATATCATCTGACAATTTAAAATGGAAAAATTTGAAGCTCTTTTCATTTAAGAATGTTTAAAGATCCCAACAGCAGAAAAAAATCTTCTAAGCTAGTAAATCCAAAACCACAGCTCAGCTATTTTATCTAGAACAATGGTTCTTAACCTATTTTGAGTTACCGAACCCACCAGTTTCATATGCGCATTCACTGAACCCTTCTTTAGTGATAAATAAAATATAATTTTTTTTCCAAATTCAAGACATAGGCATATATTTTTTTACTGGTGCACAAAATGAGCCGTGCATGAACATCACCTTACTCAAAGAACAAAACCAACACAGTGTATGAACTAACAACAAATTACGGTATTACTTTACTCTGGCCCCCAAAAAATATTTTGGCCCCATAAAAGAATTTCAACCCCCAAAAATATTTGTTTTTACTATTTTACTAATTAAAAATAAATGTGGATTTTTTTGAAGAATTTAACATTTTTTAATAACTTGAGATTTTTTTTATTTTGAATTTCATTTGTTTTTTGTTGTTTTGAATACACAAAATACGTTTTTGGGGCCAGTATAAAGCATTGCCCAAATTACATACCTGCAAATCAGTGTGACTTCTGCTGTTGTTTTTGGGAGACCAGTTCAGATATGCGTGGCTTCACCTTGGCAAGTGCTACTCTCATGTCATCTTCAAAGTCTGTTCCTTTTCTTCTTTTTTTGCTCGACATATTTAGTATGGATTAAAATATTAAGAAGGAAACCACACGACGTACAACTACGACAGCCGTTGACTACTGCGCGCATTAAATTCCCTGCAGCACTGATTGGCCAAGCAATGTAACTTGATCCTCTGCAGCAAGTGATGGCCAAGCGGGGCGTTTTATCACGACTTTACCAATAAATAAGTGTGTCTTTACCTCTGCGGCAGAGGCCCCTCAGACAGACTCCTAAGGGTTCGATAGAACCCAGGTTAAGAACCACTGATCTAGAACTATCATGCCTTGTTGTCAACTGAACATTGTGTTACAAAGCCTAGACATAATGCACCATGCAATATCTCATTAAACTAATGCTAAATGCATGCCGCTGTAAATCTTCCTTGAAACAGTTAACATAAATCTGGAGCAACTTCAGCAACAACTACTAATATATGGCTGCGTATTATTTTTACATCTCTTGAACTTCAAGGAGTTTTGAGTTTTATTGTTCAGCCTAGTTTAAAAGGAGCCTTTCAGTTTTCTAAGCAGCACATCTTCTGTGTAATCTGACTCATACTTTATCATCTTTCCCCCAAAAGGCTGGCACGTTGTCACCCCTTTCACAATTGCTCAGTTTTATTGTCAGTAGTTGTATTCAGTAGTAAAACAAAACATTCATTCAGCAGCTTCAGTACATGCATTTATATAAAACGCCAATGACACTGTACAGTACCAAGTAGCGTGATAGCGATGTTGAAGTACTGATGTGTAAACATACTGGCTCAAAATGTGGAAATATACTTTTCAATAGTGTCAGCTAAGAGCAACCATGGAAAGAGTGAAAGAAAAAGTAAAAGTAAAATTGTGTTGGTTAACTTGAACTTAGTACTAACCACATTAAGCCTTAAGTGAGCCCTTAAAGTGACAAAATGTTAGGAGTAATGAGGATGACTTTTAGTGAGCCAAACAGTGGCCTAAGCAGGGGAGATGGTGGAAAGACAGACAGGAAGCAGAGATATTCTTTGTAAAACTTATTGAGTCCCAGAGTTTCAAAAGAATTGACATTACGAAGAAGAATTGTTGTGATGCTGGAGTTATGTTTCATATATACAACATTTTTAAAACAACTGACAGTAACACAGAAATTGTGTGTCACATTTTTCAATATATGTTTATGTTATATTGAGAATAGTGTATTTACAATTTATTAGGAGCATTTCAGTTTTAAGGTAAAAATAATTCTAGCAAGGGCTTATTACTATCAGATTACTGAGACTGAGGTGAATGCGGTTGTGGAGTGCGCCACAAGGGGCAGTATAGTGTAAATACAGTAGGGTCTGCTAGACGGAGGGAACCTTCTTGTGAACAGTTTTGCAGCTTCCGCTCACTAGCGAGGCAACATCAAACCAGAGCATGCCGTGTCATGATTTCTCCTGTTGTTTCAGGTAATATTGCTTAAAACAGTGTTTCCCATCCCTGGTCCTCGAGGCGCACTGCCCTGCATGTTTTAGATATTTTTCTGCTTTAATACGCCCGAGTCAGCTGATTGCAGTTCAGCAAACACTTGTCAATTGAAATCACCTGAGCTAAAGCAAGGTAACACCTAAAACATGCAGGGCAGTGTGCCTTGAAGACCAGGGTTGGGAAACACTGGCTTAAAATGCATACAAAATCACGAATAACAGGACTGTACATGATTTCGGCGCTTTAAAACCAACTTATGTGTGGTTTTATCAAAGTTATAGCGTGTTAACAACGGCTAGGCTGTGCTTGTTACGAAGCTGACACGGCACCCTGTAGAATCCTGTACTCTGTTATGACGTTAAGATATTACTGTTTTAATATGAAAATGGTTCTAGTAGCATTATTAGTTTCATTTGTACGTTTAATATTATTATTGCTTTGTGGATATATATACAAAGGGTTGATTTGCAAACCAAACAGAATAAATATTACGTCAGTTCATACCCAAGTACTTAAAAATAAGCTTGCTATTGTATGGAAAGCTGCAGACTCATCCAAGTGAAAGCACTATTCTTTTTAGTAATATGTGTTTGTTAAAGCTAAAGAACACCCATATAGAAATAGAAATGGTTATTTTAAATATAATTATAAAGAGAATAGGAAATTATTGAATATAAATACAATTTTTGATTTATGTATAACATGCAAATGGACATGAATGTATTTTTGAATACAAATTTGAACTTAAGGATGCTATAAAGCAAGGCTGCTTTAAAATCTTAATGTAATGTAGAGCAGTGTTTTTTCAACCCTAGTCGTCAAGGCACACTGCCCTGCATGTTTTAGATATTTCCCTGCTTCAACACATCCCATTCAGATGATTGGAGTTCAGCAAAAGCCTGTTAATCAGCCATCAATTGAAATCATGTGTGCTGAAGCCAGGAAATGCCTAAAGGGGCAGTGTGCCTTGAGGACCAGGGTTGAAAAACACTGATGTAGAGAATGACATTTGCTAATTGACTAACATGAACTGAAATGTGAATGGAATATTGCAGAAATGCACTATGTGATACTTGTGTCAATCCTTTAAAAACAACCACAAAGGGACTTGAACCCTCAATCTCCTGATCCGAAGTCAGACACCTTGTCCATTAGGCCACGCGGTCCTGCTTTCCGAATCCCGAGCTGTTTGAGTGATACAGGTACCAAGTAAGAAGCACTATGGGAGGTACTGCAGTTAGCTTAAGCATAGTTGGTACTCTTGACATTCTTGAAAAAAAGAATCTCAAGGGGTAAATCAATTTAAAGAAAAGAAGAGCTAATTTTAGGATAAGTTGTGCAACCTTTACAGTTCTAAGGGTGTAAAGGTACAAATGAGGTGGTCCAGGAAAACTCATTCAGAAGTTCTACCATGATCCAACGCATATGTTTTTAAAAAGTCGTTCTGTTTATAAACCAGAAGTGGATAAAATGAAATACAGCAAAAAGACTTAAAATAAGGTAAATGTAGGGAACTGCAATACAAATAAAAAGTCAAAATTATATTTTAAAATGTTAACAGCAAATACAGTATTTGGGGCCTCCAAAGAAAGAAAGTAAAAGAAGCTTGAGGCAAACCGAGCCAAGTCAACAACAACGAATGAGTGAACCGAAGCGAGAGTGTGGGAAAGATAACAGAGAGTGGGCACGATGGTTCTTAGAAGTAGAATGACAGCAGTGAACATCATGAGGGATGACATGGTAAAGAGTTTGACTGACATTGACAGGCATATGAAGGACAACCTGAGGTTCACAGTGAAAAATAACAAGGACCTAACCAAAGCAGGTTGGCTGACCTGAGAGTGTCTCGCTGCAGTGGAAGACAGAACAATTTGGAGAGAAAAGATTCGATTACTGTAGTGTTGATAAAGTAATGATGAGCAGGTGGGATGACAGCAGATCGCTCACTAGCAGGAGACGGTGTCCATGCTCAGGGGCATAAATAAAGCAGAGATGGACAAAAGCAAACAAAGAGGCACACTCTCAGCTAGAAAGAAGGGTAAAAAGAGAAACAAATGTATCTAGGAGTCAACACAGCAATATCAGGTGAAACATTTTTTGTCTATTAATCTATATACCTGCTGCAGTTTTTGTCTTTGAATCAGTTTACAGATTTCACAATCTGATCCAGTCTGAATTAGAAACATCCATATAACTTCAACGTTTAAATAGGGTGGGTGTTATGTAAAATTTTTAGGAGCTTTGCATCATGTTATAATGTTATTGCCTCATTAAAAACACCTGTGAATTTTTCATGAGTGCCTGAGAAATACTTTGCATTAAATTGCGAAGTCAAATATCTTTTAAATCATGTTTGATAAATACAACTGTTTAATAACAGTTACTTGATGGAGCTGTAACATGGCACGACGTGCCTGGAAAGTACTGCCCCTTTAACTGCTGGATTCTGAATGCGAGTCCATCCTCGGACTATCAAATATTGCCCTTAAAGTTTTAAATAGTGATTGAATTTTGCAATCAATTTTTTTTTTTTGCTTGTTTTATTAGATATGAGTACATTTGCTCACACTGTTGTTGACCCCCCAACCCAGGCACAGACCACTCTAAAAGTAGCTAAAGGGACCCAGATGGGAAACTATAAAACATTGATAAAACATATTGATTGAATGATTTCACTTGGAAAAAAAATCTCAACTACAATGTGTTATGCTGGTGTTTTCTCAGACAACTGGAGGCTTCTGAATGACTTACTAGTTAGGTGTTTCAGAAATGTGTCGGCAGGAAGAGGGGTCTGAGCAGACCCACTTCTCTCTGGAGAGATTACTCTCCACAGCTGGCTTGGGAATTCCTCAGAGTCTCCCCAGAGAGAGACTAGATGGGGTGATTTGGGAAGGGATCTCTGTATGCTGTTTCCTTGATGACCAGGTCTTAGATAAACTGTAGATGGATGATGAATGGATGGATGGACGAATGGACATTTTTAAGCATGAACTCAGACTTTTGAGGTGGCTCTTTTTAAGTACGTTAACACTACAAATAGCCTCATGCAAAAAAGCAGTTCCTATTCCTATTTTGTTTGGTAAATTAGCATGAAATTACAGTGAAGTACATATAATAGTATTTTAGCACCAGCAAAGCCAAGCTTTTGTCTGGACTTATATTGCACCATTTAACAACATGACTTCCAAAAGCTGCTTATTTGCTGTACATAGCTTTTCAGGCTTGATATGTCTAATGGCCAGGTACAAGAACTGGACAGAAATGGACACAAACGGCAGCCAAAGCCCAGAGCTTTTATTTATTTATTTATCATCAGTTTTAAAAGCCTTCATAGTGCTTATGATTAACAACATTTTAGGTGAATACAAGAAAGTCTGGCTCTGTGTAGCAATGTGCAGGGGACATTGCATTGAAAAGTGGGATTTTCATCAGTATGCAGTCATGTGAATTGCCACTGCTTGAAAGGTCTACCTTCTGATTTCAAATTTTGTTCTTTTTTGGAATGCGTCAATTGATTGGCCCCAACTTCATTAATTTTAGCTGATCTACCTCCTGAAAGGTCTGAAGATTGGCTACTGCTCCTTCCCTGCAGTGAGAGAGGGCTGACTGACAAACCCACCCACCAGGTTGTTAAAAATTCTGGCATCAGCCAAAATCCTAATTGGCAGATCAGGCTTTTTCACAATTGGTGATCGGCCAGAAAATTGCATTTTATACAGCCCTAGTTCTTAGAATTGTGAGTTAACATTTAAGAGTGTAGTTCACATAATTTGTTCGAGCTACAATCATTTAAGGTATAAGCCACTAGTGACAACCACACTTTATAATCATGGAAAACAAATGAATGCAATTTCTTTTTTTTAATGGGAAAGGCATTCAGTTTGTTAGGTTTGATGTTATAGTGATATGGAGGCTTAAAATTTTTTCAATGTAATGCTTTGTGAGTTTTATTAGTTCCCTACAAATCTGTGTCATGATCATTCTCGCATTCCACTGAAACAGTTTTATCTGAAAATAAAAAAATAAAAAACATAGCAATAACTTTGATGCATTTTGGAATACATGATGTTTAGACTACCTAACTCACAAACTGTTTTGAGACAAAGGTTAAGGCCAGCATGGATAGGTTAATATTTATGGCAGTTGAAACATTATTATAATCTATTGATTTACATTTTCACCCCAAGATCTCCCAGTCAGCTTTATCACTTATCAGCTAAGTTCTTCATTTCCAACCAAACAACAATCTTAGAGATTAATATGGTCTTTGAAGATTAATGTTACATGGACCAAATAACCTCATGCTCTATGCAGTCACAGCAAAGCTTCAGTCTGCTTCACCTTCTGTTTTCACATATGCTTAAAAAGCTTATGCACATCAAAGCTGTCCTGTTTTACATCTGGACTTCATGTTACTAACCATTTTTTCCACAAATTGTGCTGTGTATACTGTGCATTTGTAGTATGTGTCAAATGTTACAAAAAATAAGAGGATGTGGTGGATTTGTGTTAGTGAATCAGGATTGATGACCCAGAAAAGATAGCTTTCTCTTCCATCCATATTTGCGGACACCTACACAAATGATGGAAAATTCTGCCTCAGAGATGTAGGTGGGCATAAATTGTGAAGCACAGCAGCTCAAATCCGCACCAGTTTTAGACTGTATTCCAATGTAGTCATTCTGCATCATAGCTGCTCTGTTGTGGAGAAAACAAACAACTAAGGAGGCTAATAAGGCAACAAAAAATGAGAAACCTTTAGAATTTTTACCAATCAAAAAAAAAAAAAATACCGTGGTGTTTCTCTGTAATCCTCATTAAATAAATATTTTGTGAAAAAACTAAGGCTCAAATCAAATCAAACTGCCAACATTTCATCTTGGGCAAGGGAGATCCTTTAACTCTTGAGCTTGACTTAAATAAATAATTGTGAAGAAAAGCCCATTGGGCAACAGATTAATATGGCAACCAAGACTAAGAAACAACTAGACCATTTTTATCTCACTTTGCCTTTAATTAGCTTTTTTAGAGAAACTGGGACTTGTAACAAATGGAAAAAACAGGTTGATGAAAAACCTGCCGCGTAAATTAAATTAAAAATTAAAGTGCATTAAAACTTTCAAGACAATATTAAACACTTATAATTCATCAGATTTTGAACTTGTTTAATCAAACATAAAAAAGAAAAATCCCTGAAAAACCTACCGACTTACTTTGTACAAATTGGGATTTCCATTAATATCACAATGTGCTTTTTTTTTTAAATTGTGTTTAAAAAAAGGTATGTTACATAATTTTTAGGCTTTTTCATAAACTCAAGCTGCGTTAGCATTTATAGAATTCAAGTAAACAAGGCTTCCTTACTCCAATCAATAAATTATTGATTCATGGACAGAGCTCTTGTGCTCCTGGCCATTTTTTGGAGCTTGATTTGAATGTACAATGAAGTACTACTCTGTGCATATTGTGTACAGCTTATTTTAACACATTAGACAACCATTTTATGTTGAAATCACCATTATGGGGGTTTAGGTTTTCAATTCTGAAGTCAAAATAGCTTTAGTTTGTGTGTTTTGTACATTTAACGATGCCAATGCAATCCTGTTTAGGTTACTAATTTCTTTATATTTATTTACTTTCGGGCTAATTTGTTAAAATGTGCTAAACTGATAAGGTTTTGGAAGTCCAGGTCTAAAAAGAGAAGAAAATGAAGCAACCTTTTGAAGTCTCAATAAAGGATGTGACCTGCTGTAGTCAAAATTCTGCCTAATTTCGTTAACAGAACTGTTTTAGGTAGCATAACGTTTCACTTATTTTTCCTATCTAATTAATGTTGCCAACTCAGTGAGAACTTCAACTCTAGTTTCCCCCATTTTTAGACATGTTTTGTATAAATTCCTGCAACAGCTGCTAAAGATTAATACGAAGGTGATGACAAAAGATCTGGTGCCTTCACCCTGATTTCAAGCTCCAATGATATGGAAGCCTCCTGATGTCCAGGATCCCAGCTGGGTGATTTGAAGATTATTTACAGAAGTGATTGTGTCTGTAGCTGTTGATGTCTTATGCTAGTAAAAGACTAGGAAGTGCAAATGCATGGGGGACATGAGTGGGAAACAGATTTAACAAAAGTCTTCTGAGACATATTGGGCTTCAAAACAGGCGTTAAGATCACTGAACCAGCTTCATGATGGCAAAATTAGGACTTGCTGAGCTTGACAGTCGGGGGTAATTTAATGAACAAGAAAATACAACCTATACACCCAGCAATAATTGTAAACATGATGGAACAGATCTTTCTGGTTTGACTTGTTCAACTCAGCCATTCAAAGTAAAGGTCACCATGAGGAGTCATTACCTGTTGTCTGCACACCATGAGGAGTCATTACCTATTGTCTGCAAATATAATTCAGCATTTATGCTACCTCAGAATTCATTCTGACTCAGAAATCTCCTGACACAATAAAAGCAGCAAATATTTGTGTAGTAATTAAGACCTGTTGACCAGCCTATTTTCTTTGAACGCAAGATGAACTCTTCAAAGGGAAGTGCTTTGGTTTGTTGTCAGTAGTGCATGACTGCCAAGTAACATGTAGAAACAACTGCACTATTTAGGTTGACTGTTAACGCATTCAACTGTTTTCTTTACCCGTTATCTGTGTCAGGTCACATGGGGACCAGTTATTAGACGAGAAGCAGGAAACACCCTGGACAAGTCATTAGTCCATCATGACAGTCAGAGACACACAGGACAAACAACCTCATACCAAAGGTATCCAAAGTAACGAAATAACCGAACCGGCGTGTTTTATCGTCTGTTGGAGGAACTGGAGAGAACCCATCACATGCACAGGGAGGACATGCAAATTATCCAGACTGGGATTAGAACCCAAGACTTTATTGCTGCACAGTAACTGTGCCATTGTGCAGTCCTTAAGTTGACAAGATGTTTTCAAGACAATATTAATTAGTTAGTAAATTTCTCACTTTCCACCTTGTAAATCAGGCTGATTTAACCTTGACATAACAAATTCAGCCACATTTTACAGTGTGGAGTAGCCAGCTTTAACTAAAGTTTAACTAGCTTTCCCTTTTTCTTTATTTTTAGAGAAAAATCAGGTCACAAAAAGTATGCCACAGAGAATTTATATACATATATTTTTCACTTTAGAAAATACAGAACAAAAGCTTGATGATGTACCCTAAAATGTATTTCTTTGGAAGACAAACAGTGATATTTTAGTTGTCAAAGAAAAGTTCTATGGCAGATAAGCACTGACTGGGAAACCATCCCTATTTCATTCACTAGATGGCAATGTTGTCCTATATTCAGTGATGGTGTAGCCAATCAACCTCTTTAGCCACAGATTGGTTAAACCAACACTTAAAATTTGCAATTGGTTATAAAAGGAGAAACAAACCATATTCTTTTTGATTCATTAAGTACATTGTATACAGTGGTAAATAATATTTTTATAAATGTAGTTCTGTAAATTGTAGCAGGATAAGTGCATTTAATAGGAACTTTAACAGGGTAGCAGAGCCAGATAACATTTCATTGTCTCTTTTGAATTGCTTTGTGTCAGAGTTTCATAATTAGACAACTTAACTGTAAAATAATGCCCATATGCTGGTGCATTTGTAATTGTTTTCATCCCAAGTGCACAAATTTTCCCCATGTATGTATCTCTACTTAGATAAAGTATGCAAATGTGTCTTTACTGTAAAAGTATTAGTCTGTAGAGGACACTGGGAATAGATGTAATACTTACAGTATTTCTGTCTGTATCTTGGAACTAAGCCAGTTCATTCTAAATTATAAACCAACCAGATCTGTTTTTAAAGTTTATCTGTAATAGTCCCAACACAAACATAAAATGCATTGCTTAGTCTAAAACACAAAAACACCCTACAGTATGACTCAGTTGTGTAATTTTTCAAAAAATAGTTGTTGGCGTGCCGTTCTGACGTCTGTTGCTGATGTTCATTGAGAAGGCCTGGCTGTTGTAGCTTCTCCCAAAGGTGTCTTATTGGGTTGAGACTCGGGTACATGACTTCGCATGTCAGTCATTTTCTTTCAAATCTGATTTCAGTCAGTTGTTTTTAATTGGGGTAACAGTTGTGTAGGAGGGGACCTTGCAATGGGTGGGTCAATCGGCAAGACCTTTCACCCGCTTTGCCTGCTGATGAAGGCCCGATGGCAGCTGTGACTACAATCCAGTAGCTTTTTATCAATGTGTGAATGTGCCCTTTGAGATTTCAATATATAAAGGTCTATAAATTATGAAGATAATTTATATTATTTAATTATCCATTGATTTCTGGATCTTGCATTGTGCACTGCTGCTCAGCCATGTTGCAGAGGGAAGTGTCCAAACTGTTTCTACTTACTAAGTTGGATGCATGAATTGACCGAAATCCTCCTGGTGTGCTGGATGTCCCTTTATTGGAACAAAGGGGCAGAGCCCCTCTTTTAAACAAACAGCCCAACACCTTAGTTCCCTCAACTATAAACTCTACACTTGACAAAATGCAGTCAGCTAACTGCAGCTATCCTTGTAACTACCAAACACACCCTCATCTATTTGATTGCCAGCAAAGAGATATGATTCATCATTTCAGAGAACACTACTCTAATTCAGACCTCACTGGTGATGCAAAACTCTGATGCAGTCTCTCTGCCATGAATCAGCCTATATTTTTGTGCTGTATTTCAGTTACTCTTAAGGCCATGTGAAAATTAGAGGTCTGTATCAATTGGCTCTGCAGAAAGTTAGCAACGTCTGCATTTGGTGTGTGAGTCTACATGACCCACCACTTTGTGGCTGAGTTGTTGTTATTCCTAATTGCTTCCATCTTGTTATAATACCACTAACAACCAAGTAGATTAGTTAGTTGTGAAGAAATGTCACTTTAATATGGCTGACCAGATTTAAGGACAATGGATGATGGTGGGGACGGTGGTAGGCGTTTGTCCGGTAATCGGTGGGTTGCTGGTTTGAGCTCTGCTCTGTCTTCGTCATATTATGTCCTTGAGCAAGACACTTCATTTTTTCCCTGCCAAACTGGTTCCCAGAGCGTGTAGCTAAGACCAAATCATTTAGAACAATATGAATTTATGTTCAGCTAATATTTGTGATCAGTTTGACACACAGTTAATAGTAACAGACTAAAAATTACATGTTGGTTTTTAGTTCTTTTTAAGCTACAGTAATTATTCTTCATAACAAACTGAAATAAAGTAAAAATAAGTAAAGGAAAACTTAATTTACCTGAGTCAACAATGCATAAAAAACTAGAGAAATTACCAAAAGGCTTCCAAAGATATGTTTTAACTAGCTTAAAAAAATTCCCCTGAGAACACCAATCTCAGGTCCAAAGGAACAGTGTTCCAGACATGCAGGACCATTGAAAAGAACACTCTGTCTCCTTTTGTTTTTGTCCTAGTATCGTAAATTTAACAGAGCAATAATTCATTCTTGCTTGGATTTTTGTGGTAAATGAGTAACTTTTTTAACTTTCCTTCAAATGTCCAATTTTCTTGCAAATTGGCCATCCTTTTTTATAGCGATCTATGAAAGTACACAATGAACAGTAAGAACTTTAAATTTTTAAATGTGTTAAATAGGCAAATTAATTCAGTGTAATTTCTTATTTTTACTAGAGTTGTACAGAATAGGTGATTTTGACTTTCTGTATGTCTTTGGGCAGATTAAATGTGAACCTAAATCAGGAAAGTTAATAAAGTAACCCACTGTCCTAATCACTTGCTCAGTGCAAGAACTCAAGGAAAGTGGTTAAGAAAAGCGAGAAATGTACTTAGTTTCTGCTTAACCTCTTCTTTGAACTTCACAGTTTATGACTCAATGATTGTTTTCTTGTTGTTTTCCACAGGGAAGAGACTCAAGAGGTTTGCCTATAAAAACATTTTATGTTCATCACCAATGCCAATGTTGTTCCATGAACAAAAGTACATATTAGCTTTCTGTCCAATAGAGGGCAGACAAGCATTGCAAATCTCATTACAGGTTTATGTGACACTTAGTTCACCGATGTGAATCGATTCATATCTTGACAAACATAAAGTAGCAAAGTTTTCTGGCTATGTCAGATGAAGTTCCAACTTTTTATCTTAATTTTATCTTATTTTTAGGGTTCAAGTCAAGTATATTGTGTATTTTGATGAAAAGATCCCACACTGCAGCCTTGAGAGACTCCTTTTTAAAATGTAACCAAATTTGAATAAATAGCATTTTGCTGGTATAATAAATAAAATATTCCCAGTTCTAATTTGTCACAATTTCATTATGAGCGTGACTCTGCAACAGTCACCTCACTTCTCACCTCTCAGGTCTCCCTACTCCAAAACAGTGAGAATTAATTATTCAGCTACAATTAGCATGATGTCAATAGTAATTGCTACCAGTGCTCCACTACTCTGACCCTGTGTTATTTGAGGCAAAGATTATGCTTTTACTCGTGTTAAAATTTGCCATTTCAATCAAGTTAATGTTGGAGTTCATACTGCTTTTTGCCTCAGAGTCACTCAATTACATGCGCAGAGACAGGCTACATCCACCGTGACACCACCAATCCATGTATATGCATGCATGGACAACAATTCAGGTAGAGAAGGGAAACAAATCAGAAAAATAGAGATAGTTTAATTTTAACATTTTATAGGCATGTTTAAAAAATTATTTTTTTTTCTTCACTCCTAAATTGGATTGTTTTATTTTGGTACACAGGAAACTGTAATGCACTTAAATTAAAAAGAAAAATGTGTTGAGAATGTCTTGGAGATAAATTGCACCTGAAACCAAAACAAACAACATGTTTTCTTTTTAGTTACACCTTATGTGAGTTAATTTAAAGTGGATAACAGCTTCCAGGTCCGCATGTTCACACACTGGACCTGAAAACTCAGGTTAAACATACAACACATTGCAACTATAATTTAAAGGAAGAAATCAGATAGTTTTGGCACCAATATTTCTGCTATTGGTAAAACGTTTTTTTTTTCTTTTTTGGTAAAAAGTTTTTATTATGATTATAGACGTTAAAGCTAGTCGACTTTTTTTTCTGACCAAATGTTTTGAAATCAGTGTTACCTTCAAGTGCACTTTTAGTTTATCTGTTTGGATCATTATGAAACATTAAAGGTCATTATGGTGAGATAAAAAGTGTGTAATCTGCTGTTTTCTGCTTATCTAAAGTCAGATCATTGGCTCACAGAGACATCCCTCTTTCCAGGAACACTCTCCAGGTCATTGTGCGAAATCTCAAGGTTCCAAAGCCAAAACTAACCATTCCAAAATGTGAGAATTGCAAAGTAAGACGATTTCCCAGTAAATCAAAATGTTATCTAAAAGCATATCTATTGTAGTATTATTATTATTATTTTAGAGTTGTAGTCATGTTCATATAAATTTCAATAATTTGTTTCCGTAAAGAATGATTATGAATATTTCATAAAACAACAAAAAACACTTTTGTTTCACAGAAATGTTTGCCTATTTAAATGTTTACTCAGCACATGCATTTAGTTGTTGGTCATCCCTCCTTTTGCATTAAATTCAAGAGCTGACTTTAAATTGGTTAAAGCATATTGGACCAACACCAGGTCTCCAGACTCTGAGACTTTGATTTCTGAATTCAGTTAAATTCACTTATATATGAAAAGAGGACTTTTGATAGCTGAATTACAGTCCTTAGTCCAGGTAAGGCTCTAATGACATTTTTACAACAGAAGGAATGCAGCGGTTGTAGCCCAGGTTCTGAATTTGTATGTGTGAAGTGGCCCAGGAAGCTCTGACTCCAGCTACAGTTCACACCTTACGAATCTCTGTCAGGCTTTTGAATGGCCTTTGTACTACAGTACTCTGAAATCATGGATATCGCTGTTGCTTGTGCAGCTTTTTGTATTATGGTTTTTCCTTCCACTCAACTTTTCATTGAGATGCTTGAATCCAGTACTATTAGCAGCCAGCTTCTTTAACGATAAACTTTTGTGGCTTCAGTTACTGCACAGTTTTCCAGGAGCTTGTTGACCATATAACACAACATTTCTGTATTAAAAATTATTTTTTCATTGGTCTTATAATGTTGTAAAGTTCTAAGAATGCTTGAATTATAATGTCTCATGTAATGACTTACTATATTAAATTTTTTTATTGCATAGTTTCTGTGACTTAAAATCAATTATGCTTGAATTACACCAGATCACACCACAAAACATGTGTTGGTTAAACCAGATATACCGTTAAACAATGAAATGTACAGTTCATTCCAACATCTATTTTTAGAAAGTGAAGAAATAAAAATCTAAATACATAACACAGAGCAGCAAAAAAACAATATGTCCCAAACAAGTTAAAATCGAAATAAAACTTCTAACATTTATTCTAACATTACAGAAATGTCCATCTTTGAGATGCAAAATATACTACATTATTTACAAGTGTATTTTCAGAATAAAATGCTTCTTGGACCACACTATACAGTGAATTCTTATATTTTTAAGTGCCATGCATTGATACTTTGTATGTCAGAAACAAACTTTGACCAGGTTGCTACTCCATCACACCCAAGAAAATCCATATTTGCCGAAGAGGAAAATGCTAAACCTATACAGAAAGGCTCAGCTGAGGTTCTTTCTGTGTGGTAAAGCATGGCATCCTGCAGCCTGAAACCTTCAGGCTTCAGTATGAAAACCAAAAGAGTTAGCATAATATTATAGGTTAAATTAATTGTCAATAATTTAAAATTTATGGAAAACTAATTTAGTCAGAGACTTGTGGTTAATGTTTCAGATCATTATCCAAGAAACACACCTTAAATCCAAGCCGACAGTCTCTGCTTCCACTACAAACTCAGTGTTCAAATATCCCACCATGAGTCCAGAAGTATTGATGGTGGTGATAAAGATGTAATAATGTCATAAAGCCACAGAGGAAGGGGAACTGTGAGAGGATATCTGCTCAACAGCGTAACCAGTAATCAGTCAGCAGGATGAAAAATGACAAGACAAATGTGAACAGACAGAAATAGGGAATAAAACATGGGGCTCATGAAGGCTGAAATGACGAGAACAGGAAGAGGGCAGGGGAGCAGAGGTGACCTGCTCTTAGAGGGGAAAGGGTGTCGTGCTTCCTGATTACAACCAATAGGTCTCAATTTCATATGACAGCCCCAACTACTCATTTGGGGTAGGGGGTATATTATAAAGGTTGGAGGAGAAAGGATGGGAGGGGTTATTGTCCCAGTGGATTTTCCTTTCTAGAGTAACCTCTGTGATGATGACCACTTTTGTGCCAGCGCTTTTTTTTCCTGGGAAAAATTATTTATCATCAAATACTGTCTTTTCTTGTCTTTGCATATGGATGCATTTTCTTTTTTGAGTGGTGATGCGAAGAACATGATCACCTTTGACATTGACTTTTATTTTCACCCGTTTCCATCCTTTCACCTGGTCCCTATAGGTTATTAATACCTTGTGCAATTTTCCGTGACATCGGACTGTTCGTGCACTGAACGGGTAATAAAAATGAAACCACTGCCTGTGTTTCCTACGTTTTATGCAGATAAGACGAAGGCATTTTCCCTCCAGAGCTGGACGAGTGCCCAGCATGCAGGAGTTTATCTGGCACACATGTACCCTCCCTCCGTATTTCACTTCTGCTTCTTCTCTCTCCTTCTGATAGCTTTATCACTGCGGAGGGGTCAGATGCTGACACCAGCATAAGGGGCGCTTAAATCGCTTTAAACAACATCGATCATGGACCCTATAAAATAAGCTTCATGGCACACACAATACCCTGGCCTTGTGCTTGGAAATGCTCGTCGATCATGTGGCTGGTTGACTCGAGAAAGCTATTTTTTTGATGATTTGTTGAAGTTTCAGTAGAGGAAGGTTCCGATTTCACCCCAATCGGTCTTTATGAGTAATTTTAGATACAGACTGCATGGGAGATCTATCAGTCAACGGGAGTGACGGCTGGAAGGTGATGAATGGCATTAGCTTACGGTCCTACTTATTGATTAGGAAGAAGCTTTGTATTGTTCAAACTCATTAAAAAAATTAGATAGGAAAAACAAAAGTCAGAGAATAACTGTGACACTGGATGCTTAAAGAACGACAGAATAACAAGAACAGAACTGTGTGTTAAAGTTTGAGAAGATTAAAGCACTAACTGTGTTTGATCATTGGTATGAAATGTTAAACAAAATATGCTGTTTCAGTTACCAATTAAATAACTGTCAGGTCCAGACGAATAGTAGTTGTTAATTTGACAAGGTCCAAAATGTAATCTGAGGAATCTGCAGGATTTGGACATCATCAGCGCTGAAAGAGAAAATGTCCAACACATTTCTCATGAAGAAGGCACTAAGGTGTCGGTATTACACCCCTATCATCAAGCTTTTTGAACCAGCTTGTCATTTTAAAGGTTAAGCACCACCATTAGCATGACATAAGTAATACATATGAGCTAGAGAGATCATTCAAATTCAGCATGAACATTTGCAGAATTTGATAGATTGGCGAGCAATATCCATATATTCAGATTCTGATCTGTGCTGAATATTAGCATACTGATGCATTTGAACATAAATTTCTTTCGGTAATGAAGCCAAAGCTGATTTATGTTTAATTTCTTTTACATTTATATTTGAAATAAGTCTACACTTAATCCAGTGATTGACGGTAATGTCGATAGCTCGTCTCTGCAGAAAAAGAAATCCAGAGAAATAAAAGTTCAACGAAAACCTTTTAATTACTGCCATCCTAAATTGTGAAGCTCAGCCCGATGTGCTTTTTTTCTCCACGCCTTAACTTATGTGAGTTTCTAGGATTAAGGCAGGGGTCCCACAATATTAATCAAGGAGCGGAGCAAAGTACGTTTGAAGAAGCCAAAAAAAGGAGAACAATCAATGACCCAGAAAAGAGGAATTATTGTCTTAGTCCATCACTTAATTTCTTTAAAAGCCTTTTGAGAAGTCAGAACCGCTCAATGCACATCCACTAAAGTTAACACTCTTGCTATGCTATACAATTTAATTATTGGGACATGATTCATTCAGTAAATGGTCACACATTCAGTGGGACCATTTATGGGCCAGCTTATTCTTTACAGCTCAAGAATCTTCCTTTTCGGTCAGTAATCACTGAACTGTACAAATGTAATTTAGATACTTGATTGAGGAAGAGATTTAGCTAATTAAGAGTTTTTGTAGAGTGCCTAATCATTTTGGCTGCCCATTCATCAAGAACAATGTGATGATTAGCTCTCATGGTAGTGCAAGAGCTGCTTATCTTATGCAAAGAAATGTAAGGCCTCTTAAAGGATCTAAATACAACAAGTAATTGTGGTTAGTAAACCGACACTGTCTTGTTCATACATTTTTTTTTTTATTTTCATACTGTATAATTAAATCATACACTTAATTTAACTGCACATTTTAATGATCGAACACATAAAACAAGCAGGAAACTATACATAACTGATTCATGGTAATGCTAAAGAAAATAATGACTTGTAATAACAAGGACAATATTATCAGAAGATGGAGTACATATCTGAATTTGTTAAACACCAGGAATCTCTCACTCCACTTCTGTTCCTGTCAACACTGAATACATGATATATCAAAGTTGACTTCTATCTCCCCCTATTATTTTTGCCACAATTATCTCAAATTTATTTAATGTGAGTAAACCAACCATCATATTGACATCATATAGAGCAGAGGTTCCCAAACTGTGGGGGGCGCCGTGCCATTGCAGGGGGTGGTATTGATGCGGTGTTGATGAGCGAGTCTCTCTACCCCCGCCATCCCCACCCTGGCACACAGGGCCCAGAAAATGATTGGAAACCACTGGTGGGGCCAGGAGAAAAAGTTTGGGAACCACTGATATAGAGGGATACAATCTTATAAAGGAAGAGAGGCACAAATTAGGTAAAATTGCTATTTAATAAGGAAATGTCTTGTGGGATTTATTTGTTTATACTTAAACAATTTTGACAACATTTGAATTCTAGAAAAAAAGCTAATTGTTCAACAAATGTCTTGACATGTAATCTGCAAATGTATTTATCAAGGTAGTATTACTTAATTTTGAGTTATTCAACTTTCGGATTAAAATAAAACTGCTAATTGAAATGAAATCACCTCTAACTCTAGCATAGGAAAATCTGAACAAGGTGTAAAACTTGAGGGTATATCTTAAAATAAATCGAATGGGAAGCATATTTGTGGTGTTTGTTTGTTCTGTGATTTTTCCCTGTCTTGAGTTGAGCATTTTCCTCCTTCTTGGTAATAATTAATTACGCAGAAAAAAATAAACAAAGTAACTTGTTTTTATTAATTGAGAAATCATTCTTAGCAAGTCATGGCTGAGTCGGGTTGAGATTTTCTAAATTTGGGAATTGAAATTTAAGTATGTCTTCACAATATCCATCATATCCTTCATTAGGTTATAAATCAGTTGTCTGACTTATGAGGAGTTGATCACATATTTTGTGCTGGCAGCTATTTATTGTTATTAAAATATGAAAGATCAGAAAGATTCGGTTGTGTATGAATATAATCTTTAGCAGGAAGATGATAGAAAATGTTTTACAAAGGTTTCTGTTCATTTTTCCATGAGATGAGTATTTTTCCCAGAGAGGCAGCTAAACACAGTGGCAAATATAGTGGCAAAGTAAATTTTAGCCTTTTGAAAGAGCTTCCAAACACCCACCATTTGATACAGATCGTTGCTTGTACTTTGGACAGCAAGCTATGAGTATTTTAACTTCTCTTGTACTTCCCACAGAGGGTTTTTGTTCAAATCTTTGGCCATCGTTCATGTACTGCTCTTTTTGTGGTCTACACACTGATTTTCAGTGTTTAGGTTGCTCCGGTAAATCTTTCAGCATGTGCACTGTTATGTAGAGATCTCAGGGTTTTCTTTTTAACTTGGGTTAGTCATCTTGTGCGAGACGATATCCTCTGTTCGGCTTTAGATATTCTTGCAGTATTTATTTGTTCAACTGAACCCTTCCTCTCTCTTTGTAAATGTCCTATGGGCCATTTGCTGTAACTAAAGCCCAAAGCACGACAGATCCATGAATTTTACAGGATGAAGAACTTCTCTTCTAAGAAAAATAAACAGCCATCTCCTCTGTCAACATATCAAACAAAGATATACTATAATCAGTCCATGCAATTTGTTTCCAAAAACATACATTTTTATTTGCTAACTTATGATACTGAATAGTGTGATGTAGCTACAGGAAACGTTATATTTTTGCAGACAGACCTGCCCAGTCAAGCAGTAAACCAACACTTCAGAGTCTGCTAAATCTTCCTGAACACTTCCTGTAGTCACAGAACAGTTGTGGTTTATCTCTCTGGGTATTATATGGACATGTCTCTGTGAAAGTTTCTGGCTACCTCCATACAAAGGTAAATAAACTGCCTCAACAAAAAAAAAACATGACACCCTTTAATCTTTTTAGGCTCTTCAAACGGTAGCTGGGATGATGCTACATATTACAAGAGTTGAAAGAAAAAGGTAGCCCTTTTGTGTGTGTGTGGGGGGGGGGGTGTATAGACACCTTACAGAAAACATACCCTGTATTTATCCAGCGCCTGCTCAATAAACAACAAACTGTCCTCTCTAGGTTTCAGTGCAATAACTTTGGGGAAGGTAAATCATGTTGGACACAGATAGCAAAAGGAGGTCCTTGGAAGGGACTAACACAGTTGTTAACAATGAAAACTGTCACCACCTCTTCTCTGGCCTCTTTTCAGACATAAAGAATCCTAAAGGTGATCAGATAAAAATCTCCACAGTACTAAAATACTGGCAGAGAACTACAAAACAAGAACCCCACATTGTTTCAGGTATTTTATATTATTAGATTTTTTTTATACCCATTCTGTTGTTTCTCATCTCTTTGTGATTCAAAGCTCATGCTTCTCTAAGCTAAAAATAAGACCCATCTCTGAGACCACTTGGGGAAAACCGTTGAAAAACAAAAGATGAAGTGAACACTCGAGTATCATAGAGTGCATCTTGGCACAAGACCTCTGATTCTATTTTCGCTTTTAAGAGAAATCTGATTAACAGAGGCATTTTAACCAGACTGAATTGGAGGAGGAGGAGTGACGAGAGAAAGGAAGAACAGACGCTTGCATTAATTCACCAATCGATGCCAGTTCTCCTCAGAGACCAACGTACTGAAATATAGGAATAGAATAAAATGCAATAAAGAAGCCATTTCCTGTTATTTTTATTTTCTATCTCAAGTCTTGGAGTTTCAGGTGCTGACGCAACATTTCTTCATAATAGGCAGCTTTTCTTCCTCTTAGCCCTGTCTTGTCTGCCCACAGTGTCTCCACTGCATTATTTCACTCAATCAGAATGACCAGTTAGGATAAACTACACCTGTCTATTTGTGAATATAAGCAGGCAGTTATTTCAATAATGAAAACATGTAATGATCTGCCTGCCCGCATTCCAACTAACTGCTAAAAAGACAAGATAATACAGTTCAGTGATCAAAACGTCAGATTATGAAACACTTGAGAGTTTCCCCTGAAATGGACCTCAGGCGATGGCCTGAGGGCTGCTTAGAGAGCTGTCTCTCCCCAGCAGATAGAGCCATCTCACAGCGTATTATGACCCCATTAGACATGGCTATCTTGCTGAATAGGTTGCTGCAAACCACTGATGCCCGTTTTCTTATTATGGCCTTTAAGAAAGAAGGAGAACAAGAACATGTATTAATTTCCAGGTTTGGTATTCAAGAGCTCATGGAAAGTATTCATACCGCTTGAACACATGGGAATTCATGTAATCAATGAAAACAAACTAATGCATAATGTGAAGTGGAAGGAGAAACATGCATGGTTTACTTCTTTGTTATCCGATAAAAAGTGGACATCAATTTTCATCCTTCATCTCTGCGTTTCATGTGCATTTGTGTGTTCAAATCCTACGAACACGACTGTGTTCGAAGGATTTGAATTAATCTAAACCACTCAGTTTTCTATATACTCTGTATTTTGCAGACTGTAAAAAAAATTCAGCATTGCATCCAACTGTGTTCCTTTGAATTCTCATCAGATTTCCTGTCACTGCTGTAAAAAAAAAAAAAAAAAAATCTGACGCCATTACTGGTTCCATTACCATGTTTCAATTGGCGCTTTGGGTTTTGCATGTATGCCAAAACGTTACATTTTGGTCTCACCTGACCAGAGTCCCTCCTCCACATTTTTGCCCCTAAACAGCTGGTGACATATACCACAAGCTGAATTTTAGTGGAATCTTTCAACAATGCCATTCTTCCATAAAGGCCAGATTTGTGTAGTGTACAACTTACAGATTTCCTGTTGACTTATTCTGAGCTGTGGATCTTTGCAGATCCTCCAAAGATACCAAAGGCCTCGTGGCTTCTTCTGATTAATTGTCTCAGTCAGTTTTGGTGGACAACCATGCTTGGTAGGTTCGCTGTATGGCCATACTTGGAAATTGTGTGTTTGCATAATTAAATCGTTTGCTGTAAAATGTTCAAAGCCTGGGATGTGACTTAATATCCCTAATCTATTTTAAACTTCTTAATAAAAGTTATTACCTGTTTAGCAAAACTTCATGATCTTCATAGAAGATAGTCATAAAGTGACTAAAATACACACAGGTGGATTTTTTTTTTATGAATTGTATAACTTCATAAAGGGAACTTGATTTTTAAAATATGATGATTTTTAAATCATTATGCATTACCGTGACATCAGTGTCCCACTAAAAGTACAAAGTTTATGTATGTGAAACAAAATGTGAAAAATTCAAGGGGTATGAATACTTGTGCAAGACTGAAAATGTAATTTAAAGAGAGCTGGTATTCTTAAGCATAGTAGGTGTACAACTTAGAAGGCTGTTGTGGTTGAAGAGATAGTCCCAAGTTAGTGTGTTATTGATTTGAATTTATTAATTCACCTGCTTGAGCACTTAAGAGCGCAAGAGAGTAGTTGTGATTAAACCATCCAAAATTACTTATCCTCTGAGGCTGCAAGCCTCCCTGCTATTTCCTGTTTTTACTACAATGCAATTGTTATGGTTGATAAGGGAGGAAATGGCTAGCACGCACCACAATCACTCATTTACGTTAACACATCATGCCTAATTACTTGTGTTTTAAAACCACTTTGGAAGAAGGAGCCAAACTCTGCATGCTGCAGTGGAGCGTGGCACTTTTATCTGTGTGACTAACGCTACTGTAACACAGACATATTGCTCCCCGGAGAGGATGAGTCTGGCGAAAATAATCTGTCTCCCACTTCTGTGTGTTCGGTGGGAAATCTGCCACAGCGGAGCAGCATCACTGATACACAGTAGCAGCGGGGATCACTCTTAGAGCTCTTTAGCTGTTGGCAGCTCAGGTGATGAATGAAGCATCAAAATCTCCTCAATGTGGCAAATAGGAAGCAGGTAATTGGACATGAAGGAGTATGTAAACCCCTTATTGGTAGGCTTGCCAAGATCTGAGCTGTTTTTTTGCTTTATTTTCTGTTTATTTATGTAATTGATGGTCTTTCCTTTCCTTAACTGTCAGGTTTTTAGCAATAAACAAGCGTAGAGTTTTAAGTTTGTGTGGTAAATCGTAATTGCAAGTTTAATTGGAGTGAAATGACACCACTTATATTGTACCCAAATCTGTATAGTAATTTGTCCACACGGACAGCTGGAGATGTCACTTTTTGGCTTATGTCTGCCATTATTTTGATCCTGATCCAGACATTCAATTACAGGATCTATTTAATTTCCCTTCTGGACTAGTAAAGTATTATTCTGTTATTATTTAGGTTGGTTCTATTTAAATTTGTTTTGTGGGCTGATACTTCTGATACTTCTGGTGTAAATAAATGGTTGAATGGAGAGTAGGCAGGGTGAAGAGTGACAACTTGAGTGGCTGCTACACTGATAGATTACTTTCATTTTTATTTAGTTTCATTTGTTTAAGAGAAGTTCTCTTTTTAGCTGGAGGGGACCAGGGAGATCTGATTATGCAGGTTTGGTACATGGCTCTCTTTGAGTAAAAGCCTCTCCTTTAGCCACACGCTTAATGATCCTGGCCAACATCTGGCACAGAAAGCTTTAGTGATTCTTTATACCGGAAGAGGAGCTGACAGCAAGTCTTTTCTCCTCTGTGTTGCCCAGTCTCTTCCTGATCTCCTATATGTCCAGTCTACTCCTTTCACTAGGTTTTTTTAAAGCATATTATGAGTTTTAACAGAACAGAAGAGTTAAAAAATATATTTTTGTTCGATTTGCTGTGGGCTTCCAGAGAGCAGAAGCCTGGCTAGAGAAAAGACTGTATCATATTCTGAACACCTTGCTAGGATTTTGGAACATAATCTAAGGTACTACGAAGAGCTATGGTTCTTTTGTACCAAATGTAGTGAACCATTTAGTCATGCAGAGAAACTAAAGTAATTTTCCCTGTTAATGCAGGTTGTACAAACTGGATTTATGTCATTTGTTTGACTGCCTTCTGGTGTGTCACATTACTGAAATGAAAGCAGCAGAATGTGACTGGCAAGCATGCATGAACATGAATTAAATAAAAAAAACATGAGAATGTAAAATAGCTTTTGTTTCTGTAGTTTAAGTTTTGTTTTAGTTGTTAATTGCTGTAACTGCTGCCAAAACTGTTTTGTTAAAATATTAAGCTTCAGTTAAGTTGCTTTAAAAAGCATGGCAACATGTGTTGCTAAAAAAGGTCAAAATGTCCTTTTTTATGAATTGGACTGCAAACATGTCAAGCTTGACAAAATCGTGAATAATTATCCATGCCTCTTCACTCATTTCATGCCAAACCTGTTACATAAACAAGCTAATTGAAATGTTTAAAAACTGTGATTTTATAAAAGAGACACTGGTGAATCTGAAGCATATTCACATCTACATGATGGTAAATTTTACTTCATTCAATGAATTTGTAAATTTGCAGAAACTTGTGACATCTTTAAATTACACAGACTGGTTCATGTATGGCTCTAGATATTTTCTGTGTTGAATGACATATGTCTTCCCTGGACACATTTCAATGCAAGATGCAAACACACCAACTTAGCTCAACACACTAGAGGCATGGCAAAATTACGTTTGAAAATGCTTGCCTCTCTCTTGTCACTGGGGACAGCTAACTACTTCTATTAATGAGCTGGAAATTTTGACAATAGCACAATTCTGGTAACTGCCTTCTTAAAAGATAAATACTATATACATGTGTTATCCAAGAGCACAACACATTAGATTATGAGAAAGGATTTTGTAGTCTAATTAAGCTTTCACAAAACCATGCTAGCATTCTTTGAGCAAGTATTTCAAAGAGCATCCTAAAACCTCTTCAAATAACTTAAGCTTCTTGCTTCAGGCTGAAGTAAAGACAGATATCAATTGGATTTAATAGAAATCAAGATTAATATCAATTCTATGTTCTCTAAACTTACGATATAAAAAATATGTTAAAAGGAACAAAAACAAACAAAAAAAAAACAAACAGTTCAACCAGAATAAAGCTTTCCATCTGACATAAGAATTTCAGCTATTGTTGTCATTTAGGTGTTCAGTTTTCCCCCAACTCTGTGTAATATCCCCATATTTCTCTTCTTGCTTAGTTTGATATGCGTAAAGAATGCAAATAAGCCACTTAGTAACCACATCAATTACCCACCTGGCCTCCTATGAGCCCCACCGTGTTGTTTGCAAAACATTCGTTACGGTCCTGTGATGATGAAGGCGGACAGTCGTTGGTGAAATCTGTTTTATGGTTCGCTTTGGAACCAATTAGCACTTTATGCCCAGTGTCCTCTGAGACCCATAAAACAGAGCAGGAGGCCAAAGCTTAAAACAATAATATGAAACCAGACCTCACCTACTTCATATGTCCAAGTTTATCTTAAAGCATCAAAGATCATTCGTTCTTTATGCTTCATCCCTGAGTCAACAAACAATTAGCTGCCGACTATACCTGCAGGTGCAAAAACAAAAGTGAAAAGAGAAAAAAAAACTGAAAATAAGAAATTGCAAAACATAAAGCATACTTCAAGTGTGCAACTTTTTAAAGAGAAAAAAAAAAATCTGCGCATAACCTCTATCTTTGCTTCTTCCTGTGCATATGGTGACATCAGGAAAAGGCTTTTTACAGCCCTTCTCTATTTCTACAAGGAAGATGGGCCTGGTATCATCCGGTTGTATCTCCGGATAGCAGAGCAGAGAGACTTAGCTTAGGGAGGAAGAAGAGAAATAGATGGAGGTGAAACCGATCTGTCTCTCATTTTGTCCTCTGTCTTTGTCAGATAACCCAGGAAACATCTCAGACACACATGCAGCTTTTAGAAGCTTGATTTAGATCCACTCTGCTCCACCAGGTTGCTCAATGAAACAAAAGAATAATGGTGGTATTGTTGGATACAGGAACTTTGTGTGCAAAGTATGCAAGTGTCACTGAGAAGGAGCCATGTGTCTCCGCCATATGTGCTTGTCACACAATCTGCAGTGGGAAGTGTTTCTGTTCTGTGCGAGAAATAGTCTTTAGTCTTTCGTAAGCCGATTTTACTTCTGTTGTCGTCACCTCATAATTTTTATTGCATAAAAGAGGAATGTTTTAACCATATACACCAGTAATCATAATACGAATAAAAGAAAAAAGCCATTAAACATATATTTTATAACAAGCAAGTGAAATACATTATAACATACAAATAATGCAATTTATTCTCACAAAATTCTTCACCCGGATGAAATTTACATGAGATCACAAATATCTACTTTGCAATGATGGAAATTAATGACCTGGAAATTTAAGCATTCAATAGGCTATTTACCTGGGCATTGGTATTTAATTTTTCTTTTAATTTTGCACTTCTACTAATTTATAGATGTTCTTGTATTCATCTTGGTGAGTTCATCAACTTTCTGTTCTCTCTTGGAACAGCAGGATTTTGTTGTCAATACCTGAATATAGTTATTAAGTATTGACTCTTCTGTACCCAAGCAGTGGACTTTATTTCTCTTAAGGCATTTGTTATTGAAAGTTAATATTAATAAATTAATGATCTGTTTTGAAAATACAATGGAAAGGCTAAAATATAAATACTGTAGTCAAAAACTATTGACAGAAGACATGCAACTTTTCAATTCTTATTTTTTTATTTGTTTAATTTTACTTTGTCAAGGAAAGAGACAAAAGGTCACACACACATTAAATTGATAAATATTTATATTTACTAGCTGCTTTAATGTCATTCATAGCTTGTGGAGTTCAACACAAATGTTGAGCTCGTTTAAGTGTCTTAAAGGAAAACACTGAACCTCTCGTGTTTGCACACTGGAAGTCACTCTCCACTGAACCTCCTGTTTTTTTCCCCCCATCGCTTATACTCACATTAAAATACAGCTTCAAAGAACACACCATATGTGTTTTTTCCACACTTTGGAATATGAAATATATTTAGTTTGGTGGTAATCACTCACGCCTTGGTACAACAGAAGCAAAGTACTGAGTAAGAGAACAGAGGAGGAGAGTCGCTGATGTTTTAAAACATGTATGGATGATTAATTACCTGGAGGTGCTGCAGGAAAATACTGCTTTTAGAGAACACACAACGATTCTGCCATAAAACTGGAATGTTTCCTCCGCTTTACTGAAATAATTGAAATTTGATTAAAAGAACCTGGATATTTCTTTTCACTTGTAAGCAGAGCATATATGCTGAAACTAAAAAAGTACACTTCTTTCATGCTGAAAAGGTGTCCATCAGAGTTTGCATAGAGTCATTTACCAAAGGACACGAAGGGAAGCCATTACTCCCTCTCCCTTTACCTATAACCTCTAACAAATGCATATTACATTGAGCAAGGTTCAGTCAATCAATTGCGACCATACAATTACAATCTATCAACAAGGCTGTCAGGCTGAGCAGATCCCCAGGCTGGAGCTTGTAATGATGAGTTCAAACGCTTTAAGCAGGTCTTTCAAGTCCCTTGTACACGTACATCTTTGTGTGTGTGCCAGAGAGGAAAAAAGCGCACTTTCTTCTCTCCCTTCATGTTCACTGCTTCCACGAACGCAAACCACTTCTAGATTTTTAAATGCACATAAAAGTGAATCTAACATTTTTCTTTTTCTTTTTCAAAATAAGCATAGTTGTTACTTATTTGCTCTGCATGTGGTTTAACTCTGAATTTTTTGTCTGGTCTGTGTTTGGCAACACTTTATTTTTAAGAGCTTTGTCATCGCTGGCTGCACACACAGTCACTGTGTTTGCAAAATTCTGATATGTCGATTCCTGAGTTATAATTGTCTACGGACGTTGCTGGAAGACCCTCATCATATGTCACTGAAGCTTTGTCTTTGTCAGGATAGTTAAATGGGTTGGGCGGTTCAAATCCTTTCTTATGGAACTTACACTGTTGTGGGTTATGGGATATGTTCGATTTTGAGATCCGACTTGGTGATGAACTTCTGACCTGACAAGAAGGAACTCTAAGTTTGTAGGGAATTCTTCTCCATTACTTTTTATGTATAAATCAGACATTCCACGGGCAAATTGAATGAAACTCACCTCAGGACTTAACTAAGTATGTGACTGACTGACAAAACGGCAAGAGGAAAGTTTTTAGGCCGATGCAAAATCTGTCAAAAAACCCCCATGTATGTAGGAAATGAATTAAGTTATTTTGTTGCATTTGTAAACACAAAAAAGAGCCACAAAACTCTAACGAGTGATACATTCACAGTGGTGTGCTCTATTCAGAATGTTATGAAATCAAGTAAAATCCCTAAAAATTCTCACATCTGACAAGACATGACATTATTTATTGGAACTATTTCATCATTTACAGGATGATTTGGTATTTAAGTTTTTAAATTTTTTTGAGATGTAAACAGAAAATGTTCATACTCTTCAACAGTGGAAAAAAAATGTTCAAAATGCCTTATTATTGTCATAAATGTTTGTAAAAAATCACCAGCTAGAGTTTGTCATCATCAAAATATGATAGAAGGAAGCAAGGAAGAAGGGAACAAAGGAAGAAAGCATGGCATTTAGTTTTTTATGACAATAAACAATTTCTAATAACTTCTCCTCCCTAGTTCTTTTAAAAATAGGACTCAGATACAGCAGAAGTGAGTCTAAGTTCTTTCCTTTTCAAAATCTTATAATAAATATTCTGATGGGATTGTTTTTGCTCATTTTTGCCTCAGAGCATAACCAGTGGCGTTGATAATTTAAAAACAGATTTTGACCTGTACATTTATTCCCTCTGATTCCTCAGTAGTTTAGGTATACACACTAATGTTTTGGAACATTTCTTTGTTTGAGGGAAGACATGTCTAGAAATAAAACTGTATTCATGATGAATGTAAAAAAGGAGAGATAAATTTAAAGAGTGTTTTAGAACAAGGCCTAAAAACCAAATTGATAAATCAGTTGTAATGTGTACACACCAAAGAAACCTGTGTGTGTGCTTGTCACAGAGGCCAACATCGATCTAAACTGGACCCTGATTTTACTAAATATAAGATTTTGAAAGTTAGGTATACATCATTAAACAATTCAAAATAAGAAATGTGTGCCTAATTTAGTTGTTGTGGCACTGCAAACAGCTAAGAAAATAAAATAAAAACCAGAAACATCTTTTGACTCCTTTAAATGGGCTTAGAAGCAGATCCACTGCCATGAAATGGCACTATTGTATGGACTTTCAGTTTTTTTTTTATGTTCAAGTACTAAAGTGATTTCCACTTAATTTGTAAATCCTTTTTTTCCTGTTACCAACCCACAGAATCATATCCAACATTTCTTTACGGCTTATATTTGAAACCAAGCTCTCCAACTGTGCAAGTAGGTTTTATCCATGACCCAAACTGCTCAGGATAGCGATGCTAAATAAATAAATATATGGCCAGGATAATGGTTTAAGGGTGGTTCCAGGAAATGATTTGCTGGGGGATCTGAGTGCTTCCAGGTTTTCATCCCTGTGATGGATCAGTGTTTCTTTGGAATGTCCGAATCGTGATCTTGAAATGTAGCTACAGTTTCAGATGAATTAATAGGCAGCAGGCAACCAGGAGTGGACCCAACTGTTACCAAGCCCACATGACTTTAATCAAAGGAGCTCTGTGCCAGGTGTATCAAATTGCTGGACACCATATATGGATTAAAGGGGTGCTCTAATTTTTAAAAATAAATATTTGTTGTCAGTTTGCAGAGTTGGCACACAGTTGCTGCTGGAGGCAAGTTGTTTGTGTTGTATAGTCATACAGAAAGTGTGCATGTGTCTGAATAGGCTTTTCCAGCCCATAATATCACAGTAAGGTGTTTTTAAAGACTTTATGAGGTACTGTATTAGCATACATATTTACTGTTGCAGACAGATGAAGCTGCTCTGGTATAAGAATCAGGAAAAAAAAAATCCACATATCACCCATCTTACAAGTTAATCCAAATTTTATTGTAGCTGCTGAGCCGGCAAGGGGTAGATTAAAAAGTTGTTTTTGAGAAGGTTCATGAATCATCTATATGGGAGATTAGTTTTCCACAGAGATTAAGTGTGAACTCAACGCAATATTAGTTGTAGATTTAATGTTTGCAACATAAGACAGAACCAATATTTATGCTTGACATCACTGTGCGAGTTCTGTTTCTTTATGTGTCGTTGATTAGATGCTTCACTAACACTGATCTGACATTGCCAAGTACAATCAACAAAAATAGAGTTGATTTCTCTCCTTCTGTTTTGATCAAACCAAATTACTCACCAGTGAAATCTATTTGCTAATTAGGTGACTTATGCGTTTTATTGAGTGGAATCAGAGTAAAGGGGACTGACTATGCATGCTGCAGTTTTAAGATTTTTGTGAACGAAAAGTATATAAAATATATATTTTTTTCAACATTTTCTTTCAAAATAAACATTATGGGTTCCTTATCATGTGTTTGCGTAATACGTTGGCTTGTGTGGTTGTGAAAATAATGGGGTTGGGAAGCTGAAGATTAATGGGATTCCGTGTACCAGTAGCTATGCTTAAATATGTGGTTCTGTAACAATAAAATGGCTTTCAAAGCGGCTATGAAGTGTTGGTAAAATGTTGGTAAATTTATGAGTATTTTAAACCTTAATCTGCGAGTGGTAAGAATAATTTGAAGCTTAATTGTGTGTTCTGAGGGTGCAGAACCCCTTCTGCTTCATTCATGCATTTCCTACTGCGAAGAAGTGAAAGGATAATAAAACTAACTTCACTCTGATATATCTATATTTTTAAGCATCACAGTGGTATGCGTTACAGTTATCGCTAAAATAATACGCTTTACTTAAAATTCTTGTTCTTTTGTTTCTTCATCTACTATTTTATGCAAAATTATTAGTAAACCTTAACAGTCAGCACTTATCAGAAGCTCTCACACCTGGCTTTATAAACTCGTGGTTATCTTAACTTTTGTATCCCTTGCAGTAATTTCATGAGATCAATCGCTGTGGAAATCTTGAAAACACTTTTTCAACACACTGAAAGTCTCGGTTTTAGAGTTTACAATGTAAACTGACAGTTGAGCCTGCCGGCAGCTGCCGCTAAGCACTGTTTACTGTTTAAACAACGTAGCACCAGAGCAATAACAGTCGAAACACTTACTGCTGTTCCTGCTACCCTAGGAGCCCAGCCAACGCAATGAGAAGCCTAACCAGGCCAGCACATAGACAACCCATTCTGCCCAAGGGAACAAAGTGTTGTGTGTAGACCTTATTCCCCAACCCAGAGAAACCACATGCACAATGTCTTTAAGGAAACAATCATCTCCAACTGTTGTCCATTTTCCACAGTTTGGAAATGTCTGGAAGGCTTCTACTGAAGTGTCTGCAGGCCGAAAACCGCATTCATTGGATCGTGCACATTTCCACCCCGCGCTCCATTCCAAGCCAACCCTAAACAAACCCGCTTGAACACCTCTCAGGGGGACTTGCTGGTTGGCAAGCCCGTGGACCACACACGGCTACACACATGCACACACAAGCAATTCCACACTCTCTAATTTAATATCCATAACAACATAACCTTGAAGGATAAAATGCAGGACTCATTTAAATGCTAATTTGTTTGTTAACATAACATCAAAATTCCACACGGGACAGGTTACAGAACTAGGCTGTCACTTGATATGTATATTTTATTCTACTTTGTTATTTTTATTGGAACTTTGATTATGATAATACAAAACACTAAATAAAACATTAATATAAACAAGAAGGACTTGAGCAGCATCTTTTATGTATTCAGATTCTTATTACCAGGAGTGAAATAAGTATATCGCAAAAGAAGGCAAAAGACAAGGGGGTGGAGGATTATTTGAAGATGTCAATATTGAATTTTATTAACCAAACTGTAGTTATCTATATGACACTTAATGAGCACATACTTTTTCCTGAGTCTATAAACATGTAAACAGCTTTATCAATATCACAGTGGTAGAAAATATTATTATTGAGCAAGGGTTGATGATTGTTGCCCGTTTTCTTTTTTGTACATTATAGTTCATACAAGTATAACAAACTGTGTTCTACTTGAATTAAAGTGTAAACTTCTAAAACCCAACACAAGTGAAGTTGAGTACATTGGAATATAATCAAATGAAAAAGTGAAACTTGCATAGTAACGTGTGCACAATTATTTGGCTAGTCTTATTTTTAAGAATTATATTATCAATAAATAAAACTACAGTGCTCTTGGTTAATTCAGAATATAAATAAACTTCAAATATGAACGTTTAAGTATGTGGAAGTGAGTTGTTGACGTTCTTGGTAGAATAAGAATAATGCTCATTTTATCAAGGCATGGCTATAATCTGTGTTACATATTAACAACCTGAAATATTGTGGAAATGGCAAGAACAAATATACCTGAGTTTAGGATCTAATGATAACAGGCATTGGTCTTAGTGAGCATAGATGGTGTCCTCTGGGACAAAATTGCTGTCAATAAAGTGGCCTTCAAGGAACAAAACTGTAATGAAAAAACACAGGTTAGAGTCTTTCTTCTTTTAAAAAAAATTGCTCCTCTTCTTTATTGTCTCAAAATGAAGACAGTGTATCACTGCCTTTCATGATTACAGTTTCATTGTGAGTTATGGGTTGAGTGATGCATTGGTGCCAGAAGTAATCAATTGGGCTATCATCTGTGTGTGCCTGTCAGTGAGAGCTTATCTGCCGTATATTTTACTCTTCTCTGTCTATTTTTGTGTGTGTCGAAGATGTTCTGGAGACACAAAATCCTCCAGTGTGTTCTCAAAATAGAGACAGCCTCACTAAAAGGCAGTATAAACAAGGCTCCTGCCTCCAGCAACAGGACGATCACCGTTGTGAATGGGGAATGTCAACTTGAGGAATATTTTAGTGGACGAATGAGTGTAATGGGTAGCAGTTTGATCTGGCATGACTGCTCATTACATGTCTCAGCTATTAGAAACCGGATCTGTTTATTTGGCTGACTAGCCCCCCAGGGGATCGAGCTGGTAGGGCTGAATATTCTGGCAAACACTTGCACTTGTAATTATTGTATCATTTGACAAAGTTCATCAAAGACACATCACTTCTGAGAGTCCTTAACTAGTGCAACTAAAAATACTTATTTGAGCTTTCTGTTACAGGGGTTGGATGTGGTGAAAGTGCAGCTTAGTTTTTCTTGGCTTGTGCTTTAAATTGTGCGTTATTTGGTTGTTCTGGTGGTTAAATGTGTGCATTTAAGCATGTTGCATGTGTGGTCTGAGCAAAGAAAACTGACTTGCCTTGCTGGGCCCGTCTGAGATTCATACCACACACAAATGCAGTCGTACTCCACAAATGTAAATGGGTTTCTCTCTGTTTTCATTTCAGACTGAATGAGCCCACTTTAGGAACACGAACAGGCTGAGGGAGACTTCTCTGTCTCTGATGATCTATGGAGTTGGGCGTCTGGACGAGCCTCCTCTTCATGTAAGCCCCTCTGCAGCTCAACTTACAATATGTCAATGTCGACTGCAATACACTGAACCATATGTCGCCTCATGTGTTTCTCTCAGTGAGCCAAATTTTTTTTTTTTTTTTGTCAAAGTGGCACATTTTCATCATTATACATTAAGAGTTTCCCTGGTGTCATAGCACATGATGAGAGTACAGAGGATGCTCACACAGAAAGCCTTGTCCCTGCTGTCATGTATCGTAGCCGAGTTGTTAAGGTGTTAGAGAGCAGGACAATGAATCATATGGCTACCTGAGGGAACGACAAGTAAGTCGTCCTGTACATGTAGTCCTTCTTAGGCATAAATGTAAGATCTAGAGTTTAACTTTCTTATTTTGTTTGCAGTAACTCCTTCAACCAATTGAAAATAAAACTGTTTAATTCTTAAACCATAGATACATGTTACTACCACATGAAATTCATAGCTGTTTTGTACCTCTGGTTTGTACTATATAATGTTAAAGGGTATCATGGATTTTAAAGACATATGGACCACAAAATCTGTTTCTAATGTAGACAAGGGTCATGCTTCATGATTTAAATAGTTCTGCTGTTCAGGAGGAATAAATTAGGACTCATCCACATTCATTTCAGTTTATGACACCCTTAGTCAGTATTGTAAAAGTGATTGTTCATGTTTCAACTTCAGGGTTCTCCTTGGTGTTATGATTAGACAATATACAGTTGTTGTGCCTACCCGTAATCAAATCATTTTCTTTTCAGAGACAAATAAAACAAGATCAGACCTTTATTGCTGGAAACATTCTTTAACATTTTAATTAATAAGGATTTCTGAGTATCACTTGTTTTCCAAAATGTGCCTTGTAAATAGCCATACATGCACATGAACTTTTGCAAACTGTCTCTGTGTGCACAGGGGCTAATCTGGTGTGACTGCAACTCTGCCATTAATCTGAAAAGCAAAATGTATTGTGTTGTGCAGAAGTGTTGTTCAGTCCAGCAGAAAAGCATTGTGATGCTCATGTCTGATGAGAATGCTTATTCAGACATTAAACAGAGCAGACTTGTTCATGCAACATTTTGCGCATGCAAAATAAGCTCGTATGTGTAATTGTTGAATTGATTTAATCTGACCTCAGTGGTCAGACGATGGCACGGTTAGATTTGTCAAAATAGCAGTTTATGGAAATATGCTTGACTGGTAGGTAAAGATCAAGGCTTCAAGTGAAGGCATGAAATGGCTTAAATCATGTGTCCTACCAACATTTGTGAGCACTTGAAGTAGGTGTGTACAGTCACAGCCAACATTGCTTCAGTGTAGCCTTGGCAGACTTACATTTAAATGCATCTTTGCGCTAAATACACACACGCATATGTTTTCCATTAAGTAGAAGGGCATGAATATAATGATAAGTGGCAGGAATGGGGTCAGGTTCCCCATAGGTCCTCCTTCTCTGTGGTGGGCAATGGGTTTAGAAGTGGGTTCAGCAGTATGTATTTACACATGGAATAGCGAGAGAGGGAGAGTCTGTGTTTGAGATCAGGTTGTTTTCACAGAAGTGTTGGTGGAAGGAGAAGGACCCACCCAGAGTCTCAAACAGAGAGCTGATTGTGCGGCAGATGGAGTGGGCTGAAGGGCCTGAGCTGGCTCAGAGGAGAAAGAATGCTGGTATGTTTTCTCTTAAAACCACACTGTGACAGGTGGCAGAGTGACTGCTGTCACTTTTCAGCCTGCTCCACCTTTCCAAACAAAACCTTCAAAGATAAAATCAGATCAAAAATAAACACAGGTGTTATATATTCTTTGTTTATATAAGTAACAACTCATTTCAGTGCCTATGTCAGAAAGAATATTGCACTTGAAGGTGTGATCAAACAACAGTCAGTGTTTACTCCAGGTCTCTCGGTTTTGTGATCTAAATTGTCGGCTTCTGTCGGCTTTGCTGAAAATCACATCTCTCCCACCTTACCTCTTAGGCCTGAAGTGTAATTTCCCAGCTTTAAATCCAGAAGTGCTACCCAGGGACACATTGGTTGGATTACAAGGTTAAGGCTTCATTTTGTCCCTGAGCTGTGGAGAAAACGAAAAGCAACAAACCTGAGAGTGACCTGTGCTGCTTTGTGGTTCCTGGGAGAGCCCGGAGCAGCCCTCCAGGCTCAGAGGTGTCTGAACCACCTCCACTCTTTTCTCTCACAGCCTCAAACTGTTATTGAGCTGGGGGCCTGTTGGGTCTTACTAAAAATATTGTTTAATGTTCTTGTGCAGGGAAAAGCAAGCTACAGTACAGCTTCACTGGGCTGAAGCCACATCTTGAATATGCAAGGTATAAAAGAAGCACTTCTAAGCAAATCTGATAACTAATCAACAGTCTCTTTATTCCATAATCTCTTTTTTCTCTTAATGTCTAAAGATAAAGTTCCTTGTTTAAATTCCAGGAAAAATTTCCATTTTGTTTGATGTGAAAAGTAACCTGGCCAAAATGTGTCACTTCCAGGTTCGGTCAATAAACTAAAGACACGGGGGGATAAAATAATTTGTAAATGAATCACAAAATTGTTTTGATTCACATTATTATTCTTGTGTAAATGGTCAAAACCTTTAAAAAGAACAAATAACAAACAGAACGAATAGTGTTACAAAATTTGGTAATGCTGTCTAAAATGGCTGATTGTACAGTGCAACCTTAAAAAGGTTATATTTTATAAATTGAGTCATTTATTAGTTTGAATGGTCTGACTGCCTGGTAACCAGTAGCTCCATTATTCGTGAAGTCCAAACCAGTACACTTCGTAATTTAAGGTTTGATTAGGTTTTACCAATTTACTATGTTTATAGCTGTGTACAGTCGAAATAAAAAATAAGTAAACAATATGTTAACAACAACTGGATACGTCTTTATCTTAAAGAATTTAAAAAATATAGGAATTGTGTTTTCCGAGAACGTTGAAGAAGGTGCTCCAGAGTTTACATCATGTTAGAAGTCTATATTTCCCTTCTTCCCAGGTGCAGAGTCCTGCACAGTTTGCAAAAAAAAAAAAAGACGAGAAATACAAATGTGATGCAAGTGCAAAACATTCTGAAAATACACTTGTGCTGGTTGTCAGGTAAAATGCATGGTTTGTATTCTTAAGCAAATTCACAGTGACGCTTATTGGTGCTATTATAGTTCTTGCCTAAAGACCAGCTTGTACATTATTTTTAGCTGTAGGACATCTTAGGAATTGGATTGTATTGCAATTACTTTTACATAAGGAAAAATAATTTACAAACATAATGGCCTTGTTGACAGCACTAAGCAGACCGTGTTACAGACTAAACTAACTGTTACCCCTCTGCGTTCATCTCATCAGGTATAATCAAATCTATCCTGCCACGGCGCTATTTGCTAAAACAGTTTAGCGCTACTTTCATCAGCGCTCCAACAAGCATTATTCTGTTGGACTGATCACAGAGGACAAATGAACCAAATGATTCAGAGGAATCATGGATCATAAATGAGATTCAAAATGATTTCCACCCTCAACGGTGCTCTGTATAGAGTTAAAGAGAAAACTGTTTCTGACAGCAGGACATTACACACCAATTCCCCTGGTTCCCCTCTAGCCTTTCCCTGCATTCATAAATACACCCTCGGCCTGCTTCCCCTAATTACCGAGCATGAGCATGGCTGTTTCCACTTCCCTCTCACACATAATAGAAACTGCGTTTTAATATCCAGGCATCATAAAATGTCATGCTGACTTAACAGACATGAGGAGCAGAAGGAGCAATAACAGAAGAGGGGGGCAAGGCTGGAGGCGGGGAGGGGTATTAGCAGGAGCAATTCAGATTAGGTAAAACTCCAGACTCAACACAGATCCTGAATTTAGCCCTCCTTCTTCTAGTGCTGTCTTCCTTGGGCCCTCGTGGTCCCTACATATTTCTCATTTTAAAATGTCATACTTTTAAAGACCAAACTTTCTCCTTTCAAGATTTTTTCTACACTTTTAATAGCAATCTATGTGAGTGCAATATATTGACTTTGAAATGCCAAATGGTAGAAAATTATTGTTTTCTGATTCACAAACCAGAAAGCAATGCAACAAGGACACTGGCTTTTGTTTTTAAAAGCTTGGAGTAACGCCACATATTTGCTTTTCGCCATCTGAACAAGCTATGTTTCAAAATCTATAACTCTTTGCTTTTCCAGATCAAATTATACAAAAAATACAAATTATTTAAAGCACAATCTGGTATCTTAATTTTTTATGGTAAAAACAAAACAGACAAACAAATAAAAAATAAACAATAGCACTTTTAATGTGTGGTTTTTCATTTCCACTGGATCCAGTTTAATGACCAGAAATCCAATTTAACCTGAATTTGAAATGTGTGTGGATTCAGTCGGTGAGTAAAAATTTCAAAATGCTGATTAGTAAAATGTTACAGTCTATGTGTTATTTTTTAAAATCAAAGAAAAAAGATGTTATGACCAATAAAGCATTTATTAAGCATTATTAAATATTTGTCCTTCAGAAAACTGAAAATAAGAAAACAACTGAATGGCTTGTTATGTTTAGTTTTATCTTTTTATTTGTTGTTCTAATAGTTACAAAAGGTATGGAATCAAAAAGCATACTTGTAGGACGCCCTGTAACCTTTGTGCTCTTCATGTTTACCTGGGATACTACTATGCCAGTACCGCCTAAATGCTTGGGCCCAACATCACCATAACCAGTGTGATTTCTCTATTTTAAAACTTTTACGGCTTTCTACGCTACAAAACAGCCAGTTGACTCTAAAGTCAGCTTAGCTTTTATAGCTTGTCATTATTCAGACATGTGAAGCATTTCAGCAGGACCATTAGTCAACCTGTAGCCAGCGCCACCCACCGGGGCAACAGAGATAAATGACCTGCCAGTTTCTGCTGCATTTTTCATCGTCCTTAGCAAAGACAGAGTCGGCTTTTGAGAGGAGGATCGCTAAAGTTATTATCCATGTTAACACATTAATTAGACCAAAAAGAAAAGACTTAGTCAGAGTTTGAAGAATATTCACTTGTTCTCTGTGCAGATTGTGACAAGTTTTCTTTTTGATCTGTCACTTTCATCTGGTCTTAGATGACACAGCTGAGTTATAGCTAATAATTGTAGTGACTAAAAACTATAAATTGTAGTTATTTCCACTTTCCCACTGATAAGGGCAACATTTTGCTCCTGTGTTTTTGGGGTTTCATTAATATCTGGCCATTGTTTGATTGAATGTGTTGTATTTACTCAGTGCTTCATGTCTGTTGTCTGAATATGACTCATTTTTAGCCATTATGTATTTATGGCCTGGGATAGACAGTATACAGGAAGTGCTAATTAATGTGTCACTGTAGGAGGTAAATGGCCAGCTTGTTGGAGGATGTTATCTGATTTACAGGGAAAACAACTGCAGGGATGTTCCTCTGCTGCCCAAAGACTAAACTCTATTTCCACCCACAGACTCATTAGTGATTAAGATAATTGTAACACAGTAATTTCAGAATTAAAAAAGGATGGCAGAAGTTCATGAAACAGATCAGGGAAGGATGGTATGACCAAATTTAATTATTAAACATCTACAAGCAAGAATACAATTTAAATATGTCTACATATTACAGTATACTGCATGACGTTCCTGCAGTATACTGCTAGTGCCGTTACTTTCATTTCAGGCAGTGTGAAAATGTTCTTAAAACTGTACAACCAGATTGAAAGAAGTTTTTTTTTTTTTTCAAATAAACTAATATGTCCAAAAATTGGGTGCAGTGAGAATCTATATTTCATTTCTAAACTTTTTATTATTGTCCAGTTTTAGAGAAAGCTACATAAGATTAGGGCCACAGGAAAAAAAAAGACTTTAGTCTCAAAATTATGATTTTATTCTCAGAATTATTTCTTTTTTACTCAAAATTTTGACATTTTTTTTTACTTCCAAATCAGATTCTGTGGATTTTGACATAGATTTTGAGTCGGCTGATGTTAAAATCCAAATAAATAACCAAACATTCAAGCAGGTGTATTTCAGTTATGTTAATAGTTTGGCTTCTTCCTTGTTTATAGGACTTGTAAACCTGCAATTTACCTACACTGAAAGCCTATCCCAAATTGATGGTGCATAAACAATTTAAATAATTTTAATTCTGAGGAAAAGTCAGAATTTTGAAATTAAAGTCAGAAGTATTTTTTTTTCCGGTGGCCCTCATCCTCTTTGTTGGAGAACAAATACAGCGCACTGCTTACTTGAAACTTCAATTTAAATATCCTCCCCTTTACACCTCTGTTTGCTCTGTGTGTGAGCCAAAGTCTTGAGTAATAGCCAACCTTAATCACATGCTGTTTGTTAGTGTGTGTGGCTCTGACCATTTCCAGGTGGATGACCTGATTTTCCTGTCAGGTAGGTGGTCCTTTGGAAGCACAGGACCATTTATCACTAAGCAGTAGTTCGTTAGAAGGAACGCCTGTTTAGAAGTTTCTCAGTGCACATTTATTTTCTAATGCAAAGTGACAGGCAAAATTGTGCCTGTCCTTTTTATCCTTTTTCAGACTCTGCAATAAAGGGGTTCTTTCCCACCCTCTGCTATTTTGTGTAAATATGACGGCTGCCCTGTATTTGTATATGTCAGCAAGATCTAGATCCCACCACTGAGTCTCATAACCTTGTGGGCAGAAGTCAGTTTCAGGCCAAAGCAAACATGAGAAAAGCAAAGCGAGATGAGTGCTAATGATAAATTGCTTCTTATTTAACAGCTAAAGCTAGGTTGGTGTTTTTTCATTTACAGATGTGTTTTTAAGTAATTTAGAAAACCTGAGCAAAGGGGAATGCAGAATCAAGAAGATTAATACTAAAACGTGGATTGCTATTTTATTTGTTGGCTTTACCTGAGGAATGTTTCAGAAGCTAAATAAATAAGCATAACTTGGCACTTATGGATCTAGAGGAAACAGGTTTGATAATCATCTTAGAGAATTTCTGTTTATTTTTGACCTTGAAATTTGGAAAGTACCTCCCTCTTCTCTTCTCCTTCACTTGGGTTCCTTTCTTGTCTTCACCGACATATTTTCATTGACTATAATCCTATTAGAAGCATTTATGTTGTTTGTTGTCTCATAGGAATAGGCTGGAGGAGGAATAATAAAACAGAATCCAAGTTGTGAATGAAAACTGTGTCCTTGGTGTTAAAATTAATAGGATTTGGACTTCCGGTTGAGGCAGCGCCATGTGAGGACGTGAGTTTGTGAGCTCCACACCTGAACCATTTCATTTATGATACGACTCTTATAAAATTACGCGATATAGCCCCACACAGGCTGTTGTGTATATATTAGACAACAACCAACCATTCAGGTATGCCTAAAAAAATCTCAAGCCAAAAAATTCGGACAGGACACCAGGGCCTCTCAAGCGGAAACCAGCTCAGCTAGCCTAGCTTGCTCAAACGCAACAATGAGGACTGCAGCGGGCAACCAGAATGCCATTATGGAGGAATTACAGTCAATGAGGCAAGAATTGTTGAAGAAAATGAACGAAAAGGCTATAGAAATCCAAATGGAGCTGCGCAATGTCACAGATAAACTCAATAAAAGACTGGACAAACTTGAGAGTCACACATCTGAGTTGGAAAATGGAGACTCTATTGTGACTATGGAGTCTGACTTGTCTGGGATGAAAAAAGAACTTGCCCTGCTCAGAGCCCGGTGTGAGAATCTGGAGGCTAGATCACAGCGTTGCAACGTCTGCATCACCAGAATGAAAGAGGGTCGAGAGCAAGGCAAACATCCGTCTGTTTATGTAGCTGGTGTGCTGAAAGAAGCCCTTGGACTGGACAAGTTGCCGACTCTGGATAGAATGCACCGGACCCTCCGTACAACGCCAGTACAAGATGATCTGCCACCAAGGGCGTCATCAAATACTACCAAATATCCATCATCCAAACAGTTCTCTTTATTCTCCCCAGTACACCAAACCTACTCAAGGATTAACTACTTTCTAATTGATCAGAAACTCTTGCCCATGGTTACCAGAGTAGACTATGGCAACATTGTAATATCAGACCATTCCCCAGTTACTCTGGGGTTGGGCTTTCCTGAAGACAAATGTTCGACCTTTTTGTGGGGGCTTAATCCCAGATTGCTGTCTGAGCAAAGGTTTGTTGACTTTATCAAAGCACAAATAGATATTTTTATTGAGTTGAATGAGTCACCTGAGATAAGACACTTTGGGAAAGCCTAAAAGCATATCTGAGAGGTCAAGTGATATCGTACATTGCTGGCGAAAATAAAAGGAGGGCTAAACGGGCTTCAGAGCTTATTGAACAAATTAAAACCGTAGATCAACTACATTCAGCTTCACCTTCCGATGATTTAAACAGAGAAAGAATCCTACTTCAAACTGAATTTGATTCAGTCACGAATGTCAAAGCCATAGACATGCACCAGAGACCAATCTACAAGAGACCAATCAACAATAGAACTATCAGTTCATGCAGCACTGTATCCAAGCATGTTATGGAAAGTTGAATAAAATAAAAAAATGATAGACAAGGTCAACAAGCAACAGGGATAAGTTGTGGACTGTTGGTGAAGTCAGTATTTCAAGTGCCATCACAAATTCACAAATGTCAATTGATGTGAAGCTTCTTCTAGGCAACAAAAAATGACTGGACTATTGTCCAAAGGAATCTTTCTAAAGACAGGTAAAATGTTGATTTGATTTGAAGATTGAAGAGACACACAATCAAAGTTGCTTGACGGTACAGTGTGAAGTTTCATTGTAAGTGATGGTCTGGGGAGCATGTGCTTGTCACAGCTTCTCTTTATGAAGAAGCTTATTTCATGTTGCCTGCTGCTAAAGGCACAGATACTTTATTTAAAGGTCCTGGTATCTCTGTGTCAGATTGTCCAGCAAGCTTGTCAGACCTAAAACTTACAGATGGTCTCGGGTATAGTCAATAGGAACATGAGGGACACCAATCCAAACAATCCAGATGGGATGGAGGGCACTATTAGAGTAACTTCACATCTTTGCATTCCACACTGCACTGATGTTATAAAGCAAAAAGCAACCAGACTAAGTATTGACATCATAAACTTTACAGTGCATTGGCATTCTTCTCAGTAGACTGACAACTCTGTAATTAATAATTTGAAATTTCTGAATTTTGAGTTTTTCTGAGCTTCCCGACATAATTAAAATATATTACTATGAGTGTAATAAATCTACATAATGTGGGTTTTACTGTCTAAACTGAAATACTGAAATAAGTTATGTTTTAAAGCTGTTCTTATTAATGGAGCTGCACCAGTATTATAATTTGCCTATATTTGCTATTCTGAAGTCAGTCTGAGGTGTACACATTTTTAAACTAAATGTAAGATGATATTTTTGATAATTTTAGTGCTTCGTTTCTTTCAAATGCAAAACAGCTTGTTGTTTAGCAAAAACTTTAATGTGAATACTCTCTTTGATATTTAAAAGGCCTGGCAGTGCCCTTTTTTGGTTTAATATATAAATATTTCTGTGGTATTTGTGTTGTGTAAAATGCACTCTTGGAAAATGTCCAGTTTACTGAAACTGAATGCAAGTTTTAGTTGAATTGCCACACATTTCAGAGGCTGAGTTGAGTGTGAGCACTGAGCTTGTTTGTTGGTTTAAATGTTTGTTGGTTTAAATCGACTCAAAACCAAAAATATTGAGTTCTTGCTAAAGTTAAACATAATCAAAGTGATTTTTGTTATTTGTGCTTGTCAACAAACAACAACTTAAAACTCTGTGATTTTTATTTTTTTTTTTCTCTTTTTACCTTACCTTAACTTACATTTCATGGAAAGCTTGAGGATACACAAAAATGACACTGGACTGTGTCATTTTTTTCCTGGTTTTAATTACTGAAAACCTGAAATTGGTTATCTTCACCTTGAGCCTGCATTCTCTGATTAGCAGCCAGATGCCTTTTTGTTGTCTTGATTGATCCTTTTGCATGAGAAAATGGCTTTTGCCTTCTCACATTGCAGAGGTCAACTTGTCAATTAATCAATTAGATTTACAGGTGGTCATGCAAGAAAATCTGCAAATCATTGCTGCAGCACACAAGTAAAAAATATATACACTTTATCCAGTCCTATCCCTAGAAGATATTTAGATTAGTATTAGTCACTAACCACTCCCTTCAAGATGTTTCAAATTAAATCATTGGATAACTTTTATTTATTTACAGTGAATCTAAAACATTTTTTCATCCGTTGGACAATATTGCATAACATAACTGTTTGTTTTAGTGCTTAATTTTTTTTACTCCAACTTCTTTCTGAATTTGAAAGAAATAAAGTTCTGAAACCACTCTGGCTCTTTCTCCATTCTGTCCAGTTTTGTAAGGTGCTACTGAAACTTAGTGGCAAATAAATGAATTCATGTATGACAAGTTGCTAGTTTATCACTGAACCAGCACAGGCCACTGAAAGAGAGCTGACCAAACAAGCACATGCTGACCTAAAACTGTAAAACGTAAACAAGAGAATCTCAAGACGACCCATGTGAGGGTAAAAAGAAATGCAGACTCATCCTGGTAATTCAAGCCTCTTAAATAACCAGAGCCTATGCACTATTTTTACTGTGCACATCCCAAAAATTGCTTCTTTTTTTTTCCCCAAAATGCAAACAAATACTTTTTTCACGCTAAAGGTTTGTAAAACTGTGATAACAGAAGTGCAACAAAATGCACCATTTCAGTGGTAAGAAAAAATTACTTTCTTCTATTCCTCTCTCTGGGCCTTCGTTATTCATCCTATATTAGCTGTGGTGGTGCAAGTCTCCATCACTTATCACATGTGTTCAAGTTTTTTTTGTTTTTGTTTTTGCATTTGACTAGAAGAGATGCTTTGAGAAATATTGCACCATTACTTCTGTGGTTCCTACACAGACCTGATGAAGACGCTATAGCTGGCAGGAGTAATTAGTCCCTGTTGCATATGATCGGTTCTAGAGTTCTACAATGTGTACATTGTTTTAAATAGAACACCTAACTTGTGATTTTACTGGCTAAGCAGATATGCAAAGCATCCATTTATCTGGAGAACATCTAAGCTGCTTCGTAACATGCTCAGGGCCAATAAAGTTTAGCCAAGAGCAGGTATCCTTGACATTAAGTGAAGTCCCAGCGCCACCCCTATTTTTATCTCAAAACAAAATTTGGCCTCATTAGTTTTGGTATTTATCATATTTTTATTTTACATGACTTGGCCTAAAACTGTTTCCAAGCAAAAAGTGCTGCAAATTGCCCCTGGTCTTATTTGCCTCAGTGGGCCTGTGGAGGCGTTAGTGTTGTGGTCAGCACTCCTTAGACTCTTTGAATTGCAAATCGCCTCCATAACTCAAAAGTAATGCAGCCGGGAACGTCACCTCCTGTCATTTTTCTGCATTTGGATGCATGGGGGTTCCATTGCTGAGGAAGAGCAGTTATTGTTTCTGTCTCTGATGTTACTCCTCCATATTGGACGAATGAGTAGGCTAGACTCTCTCAACCTCCACCTCTTGATCATGCCAAAATGCTCCCTTAGCTTTAATAATGCTTCCCTGCAAGCATCATAACACTGTGCAGTGGGACATCTTACTGATTAAAGGGAAAAGAGGCATACAACCACTATTAGTTTCTAAAAGTTTACGAAACTTGTTTTAGAGCCACATTCAGGTAACCTTTGTGTGCTGAATATGTCTAGTTCAGTCAACCATCAAGTTTGATATCTTGTTTTTACAATGTTAAAGTGATTGTGTTGGAGTTTTTAAAGAACAGTATAATATAATGAAATATGTTAAAAATAAGAGAGATATATACGTGTAGAGAAACAAAAAACATGCCTGATAGTAATAACTTCTCTGATCTTCATTATTATAAAGTGAAGAAAAACTGTACAAGTTCTTGTGTATAAAAATGTGTTTTGTTCATTTGTATTCAGCCTCGCAGACCCAGTGCTTTGTAGAATCACCTTTTAGTGCATTTACAGCTCCGAGACCTTTAGGGTATGTCTCTGAATTATTTACCTACTCCTCTTTGCAGAAATGGTATAGATCAGTCACACTAGAAGAGAACATCTGTGAACATTAATTTTCACAATGAGGCACAGATTCTCAATTATATTTAGATTTGGATGATAACTGCCATTTTAATATGTGAGTTTCTTTTTTTAGAGTGATGTTCCTGTGACAGAGAGAACCTTCTCCTCAATCCCAAGTCTTCTGCAAGCTCTGGGAGGTTTTCTTCCAGGATTACCCTGACTTTAGCTCCATTTATGTTCACATCAATTCTGACCAGCTTCCCAGTCTGTGCTGTCATGATGCCACCAACAGTGTTTTATGATACAGATGATGTGTTATGGGTGTTGTACAGTGTTTGTTTTCCACCACACTTGGAGTTTTGCATGCAACCCAAGAAGTTTCATTTTGGTTTCATCTTACAAGACACCCATTTTCCACATGTTTGCTGGGTTTCCTACGTGGCTTCTGCCAAACTGTAATAGGTTTGCAGTTGTGCCATGCAATTCATTCATTTATTTTAAATATCTGAGACACATAACATTAGGTTTATTTTAGCTTTAAACCATAATGTCAGAAAATTACATATTAGATACTCATATATCACAGTTTTTAATGAATCTAAAATATACCAATTATCTTTGTCTTTTTTGACAAATAAAATAAATCAACTTTTCAGCTATATCCTAATTGTTTGAGATGCCTCTATTCTTTAACAACATGCAAAGCTTCATTTCAATGAGTAAATCAGACACTCAGCTGTCTGATTTGTGTTCCCTATGAATGATCACGTAGATATTATAATCGCTGATTAAAATCTGTGTAGCTCAACCAAAAGCTGCCCCACCAATGACAACATTCAATTGATTCTGGTAAGATGTAAAGCCTTCCTTTACGACTACATTTTGTGGTGGATCTCTGGTTAAATGTTTTGCTTCTGGTATTCCTTAACTGTTAAATAAAACATCTTTATGACAACTAGTCAGTCCACAACACTGTTAAACTTAGGCTAATAATTGTAAAGTATCATTGTTTGAGGCTACATAAGATGTATGGTCACATCGTGAAATCTGAGAATACTCATTTTTTAACCTTTAGTACAGAGAACTGTCTAATGCCAGAAAACAAGGACAGAGTGTGTACTGGTATTTCTTAATTAGTAATGCTGGTGATTATGTAGCTGGCAGACAGGTTAAGGGACCAATGAAATCAGAGGGTCAGGACTGCACTCCTCTCTCTTTGCCAGGCTAATTAATTCACCATGTTTCTTGCTCTCATTGCCTGCAGCCCAATATGACTTTAACATTGTGAAGCTCTGTGGATTTGAAGTGAAAAGCATTGTCTCACCATATATGTCTTTTTCTTCTTTACACCCCTTCCATTTATTGTCTAGCGTATAATCTGGCAATAATATTTGAAACAGGATATGGTCCCAAGTAAGGAGAGTGTTTGCATTTCGAATGCAGGCTAATCCGTTTATAATTACATATTGAAGAAATGGAATGGTGGTCTGACTGTTTGAAAGAGTAATCCCCCTCGCGTGCATAAACATGAGCCAATTTCATCAATAGGTCCAGCCTTAGACTTGTGGATAATCACCTGGGGCGTAGAGCATTCTGATACACCCACCCTGCCCTTTTTCCTCTGTAAATAATTCCTACAAAGTTGAAATCAGAGAAGCCTGAGCAACATTAAATTATCTTCAAAGGCAGGCATAAAATTGGGCAGCTCATCCATGTTGTCAGGAAATGAACCTGTGTTTCTGTTATGAAAGAACAACAATAGATTAAGTGGCTAAATAACAACCTTAGTGAAAGCTGTCTGATACAAGTTATTTTGTCTATAATGATTTAGCATGCGTTACCTGTTTTGTAACGCCGCCACGCTTTTGGCTACTTTTGCAATGCGATTTTAATAACATCCGCTCAGGCAGTTCTGCGTAGTGGTATGGTTATGAGTGGGTTTGTGCTGAGCTCCTGACAACACATCTGTGTCTCACCTAATGATGGAACTTATTAATAATAATAAAAAAAAAATCTTTGCACAAATTAAATCAATAATGTCTTTACATAATGATATCTTTAAAGTTAATTTAAACAAGCGTGTAATGCACTTTATAATTCTGGAAAGGCAGTTTTATTAATTGACATGAACTCATTTTGTTGTCAAAAGATGAAATTCGGTACTCTGTCTTCCCTTCAACAAAGCCACAGTGTTGTCAGAACTTGTGTTAAAAGTATTTTTGTGCTGACTTTAAAAATTACTGTTAAAGTGCAACTTTTCCCAAACTCTGTTTTGTATTAGATAAGGGAAAAATAACACATGTTTATACCTTTTATCTTTGCCTAAAGATGTATTTTTTTCATCTTTACGAAGTTGAAGTGTTCCAGTTAAATGTCTTTGCTGCATTGCATAATGAGAACCGGCATAATTGTTTGAGATTTGAAAGCTTTCCTTGCACGGCAGACACACTGTAAGATAACATTATTAGGGGTGCCATTAGACTACCCTGGGAGACAGCAGGTAGTGTGTGAAACTGCTAAAATATGCATTATTTGCAAATCTATCAGAAGAGGAGAAAGCTTAATAATATCCACCTTTGCTATCATGCAAAAATGTTAGACTGCCATGGAAAAAAAACTGTCTTGGTCTGTTTCTGTTGTTTGTGCCATGTGGCTGAAAATCAGGAGAAAACTGTTGGTTAGACAGACTTCATTAAAACTAATGGGGCGCAAGTTATTGCAGATTGATGAGAGTCAGGATGAGATTTGATGCTGTTCCAATGCTTCCAATTTTTCTTCATGTTATCAACACGTAAATGACCCTCTGTATGGCGCGGAAAACACCCAGCCTTAGCCCATACGTAATAAGCTCAATGAGGTCTCCCATAAATCATTCTAATTGAAAGGATTCCTCCCTGGCTGCTACTTAAAAGACACCTCACAGTCACAGACAGAGAGAACAATCCCTGTGTCTCCATCTGAACTCCAGATGAACTAGAGACGAGAACCCTCTTTGGCTGACTGGAGCGGAGATGACACATCAGAAGAGGATGTCATGACCCGAGAAGTTCAGATATGTAATCATTTGATTTCAGGAATGCCGTTTGGAGCTTTAACATTCTTGTGGTGAACAAATGGTTAAAAGGTAACATGGGGCGACTGTGGCTCTGTGGGAAGAGTAGTTGTCTTGTGATCGGAAGGCTGTAGGTTCAATTCCAGCTTCCTCCCGCTCCATGTTGATGTGCCCCTTGGGCAAGGCACTTAACCTGCGCATCGGTGTTTGAATGTGTGAGTGTTTGTGAGAGCGAATGGGTGAATGTGACTCTAGTGTAAAGAGCTTTGAGTGGTCAAAATTGAGCAGATAAAGCGCTATATAAGTTCAGTCCATATTGTCGAAGAACAGACTGTAATGATTGTTTGCATTATTTTGAGTGAATTTGCATTGTGGTACAATATAAATGGTAGAAAATAAGACTTAAAATTTACAAAACACTGTGTGATAATAAGTATGCTTGTGGGAATTTACATACAGCTTGTATATTTTTCATACCTTAAAAGTCTAAATTTACCTCCTATGGCAACAAAATAGCAGATTAAAAAAAATTATGATGGCAAGTTTTTATAGGTTTTAATAAAGAAACATAAATTAACTCTATATTCTCATAACTCGATATTCCACATATATGTGGAACTTTGTTGAACTTCTGTGTTGTAAAAAAAATACTGTTAATAAAATGTAAAAGGTTTATCCACAGATCACTGTGGTTCCAAGGGTAGCGCACTTTGATCTCATTATGGCTGCTTTCTTGGAGGTTTTAGGGGAAGTTGTAGACTTTTGCATTATACCACGACATTAAATCTGTCTGTGTCATGCCAGTTTCTATCAAGCAGGTCATGATTCCTCTTCTTTCTAATGAAGAACGTGTATTAAGGCGGCTCTTAATTTGACTCAGAAAGACTAACTTGCAGGACTCAGCAAGTTAATACACCTCTCATTATCGAGCTCATCTTTGGCTGGACATGGAAATAAGCAAAACAACCATTTGTTTACTGACAGATAGCTTGTTTTTTTGCACTCATGGTCCGCCCTAGGCCTTCTCCACAGCTTTTACACAGCTCAGCTCCAGAACCAACTTTCTAATTTTATTTAAGGTGTCCCACCTGCTTCCAATTTCATCAGAACACAGTTTGTCAGCTCTTTTGCATCCTTCCTGTTTTGCATTGCTATTTGTAAGTGTGTGAAAGCTTTTATTAGTGTCTTACCTTGATACTCCCTTGTTCTGCACACAGTGCTGTTCCACTCTGAACTACCGGTGTGCAGAGTCACAGTATCTCTATGACCTGTGTGTACTGCTGGAGCTGCTCTGTTTACAGTGAGACACCTGTGAGGCTGTCCTCATCCTGGGAATGGCTGGAGATTTATTACCTATTGATACACACCCCTCCCTGAACACACCCCCAAAGACACTCGCAGTACATTGTTGACTCATGAATTGCGCAGCCAGGAGCCCATGAATCATTCTCTTAAAAAGAATATTCTTTCACTTCTCTGCACACCTTTTCTGTGATTTCACATCCTCTGTCAAGTAGATAAAGTACTCTGTGTGCAGCCAAATACAGAAACAGTGTTTTTCACTGCCGTCATGTGTTTTCTCATTGGGGAGGAAATGCAGTGAATTGATGATGGGTGTTTCACCACTTCTTGTAAGTTTGCCCTTCATTGTCTTGTTTTTAGATTCAATTAGTAGCTGTGTCACCTGGTGTCCACACTTTTCTCTCGCTCTGGGGTGTTCTGGTTGAAGTCTGGATATCGCCCTCTTGTATCTTTTTCTGTTTTCCTCTGCTTCTTTTTGTTTTAACCTTACGGAACAAGGGAAACAATTGTAATAGTTGATGTAAATTTCGTTTTCAAGATTTTGCCTTCACCCCATGCAATATTTAAGGCTATAGAGAGCTACAGTTGCACTCTGCAAGTCCATCATTGAGATTCAAGACTACTCCCCTATTCCTAGTGTGAATGCAGACTTGGTTTGGAGACACAGCGAAGGTTCTCTGACAGACGTAATAAAAATAAACCTGCCTGTCTGGCCTCACTTCTACATTCATCAACCCATCTGAGTGAGCCTTCTGGGCTGGTTCAGCCTGAGAAACTCCATTTGTCACCTGCTAAATGTTGCCAATGTGCTCGGAGTCCCCCACTGCTTGTGTCCTTTGGAGAGAGCGGCTGTAGGTTTTATTTATGTTTTCGGAAAAATACACAAAAGGGAGAAAAATTAAGAGGACCAAGAGACTCTGAGTTTTGACATTCAGCTGATTTATATGTAAGTTGAGCTAGCAGAAAAAAAGGCCCATTTTGTGTGGCTTTTACTGTTGATTTGCCATCTTATGACATCAGATATTTAATCGGAGAAAACAGAAACTTTAAATGGTGAATACAAATTACTCAAAAATATCTGTGAATGTAGATTATTGTTATTAGTGATCTGTTTCTGGCCTATTTTTACCTTTCTGTATTGTTAGTCTGCAATTTCTCTCTGGTTACATTTCTTCATACACCAGCAACTTGAATTGAAGCTACTTTGTTCAGTGTAACTCCACATTAACATTAACTTCTATGGTGATCATTCATAAAGTATAGTACAAATGAGGGAGCATTAGTCTTAACAACTAAAAAAAATAGAGCCACATTATAATTTCTGAAGCAACAAATAAAAGGTGATTTGACATTTTTATCAACAATAGAGTCGTACATTATTGATATGGAGAGTTTACATGAAATTGCAGACACTAAGGCAGAACAGAGCAGGCATTTTATACCAGAGTCCCTTCCCAGTGTTTTATGATAAATGTTCTCAAAGTGCTCTGCATTTTACCCAGAGCGCACATAAACTACGGGGCAGCTAAAGCCATAACTCTCCAACACCCACTCAAGCAAGCACTCTAAAGAATCTCATTCAGAGTCCAAATACGTCTTCATTGTCAGACCCTGTCTTCCTGCACCAAAAAATAACTCAACATATCATTCTCAGAGCTGATAGAATTGCAATTTAAAGTGGAATTTTCCTAAGGTAATGCAGAATAATAAATTAACATATGGCAAGCAATCCTTCTTAATATTAGAAATCTTCAAACAGTAAGTGTCTACCCATGTAACCATGTTCAAAGCTAGTTTTTTAGTCTTGGATTCAGAAGTCACCATAAGTGCTATTTTGTAACAAACATGATTTTCAAAAGCTGACTGCCTACTTAAAGGAGATGTTTTATGCTAGCAGCAGACATTTTACATGACTTGTGACAAATATGAGCATGTAAATATAAAGAGAGGGCAAAGGTTAAATCTTAGTGTAATCATTTATCAAGTGGGATATGGGGTTAGAAGTCACATGACCTGCAGCTGCAAACTGAAGGCATCAAACTCGTGCCTAGTGGTTAATCAATTATTTCATAAACCCACATGTAAACCAGTTAAGGGTTTGTTAAATAAAAAAATCCTCAATTTTCCCACTTTCCAAATCCATGTAGAAGAGTTGATCAATCAAATAGTCACAACTAACTAAAATATAGTACAACCATGTGGAAATGAAAAATTTTCAGAAAACACAAATGAACAATACAAAATGTAAATGTTAATAGTATGATTAATTGTAAAATAGCATGAATAAATATAAAATAAGGTTTGACAGAGTACTATAACTCAACCTTTCTGTAAAGCTGTCATGCTTATTAGTGCTATCATTGGTTTCCCGCTCAAGTAAGACTGAATATGAAATTAAATTCTTTAAATGTTGCCAAATCTGTCATGCCATTCTCTTCCACCCCACAGAAAGGCAAGATTCATTGAAAGGCGGTCTTAAATCCACATGTGAAGTAGAACATAAACAAAGTTACAGAGCTTAAAGAAAAGTATCTGGATTTGTTAATAGCTTCAGATGTCTAAAAAAACACTAATGAACATTAGCTATAACTGTGAGTAGAGTTTAGATTGGGCTTTAAAAAAATCCCACTCGACCTGAGATCACAGACATGTGTCCAAACCTGATTGAACCCGACAAATTGGCTCTAATTAGAGTCCCGAGTTCAAAGTAAACTCAACATATTTATTTTTTACTGCTACCAGTTTAATATTTTTCCAGACCTCTAACTCTTCTCTCTGCTGACTTATTAGTGTAACTTCCCCTGTTTTTTAGCTTTTGTTTGACATCTCCCAGCTCCATTTTGTTGCCTTTTGTAACTGCTGGGTCAGGCAAGTGCAAATCTTTTGGGATTCGTGATTGACAGGAGCGGAGCAGGGCGGGGCAACATGTTCATTCAGTGCGCAGCGCTTCTTACAGGACGATTAAATGACCAGGGTAAACTACCTCTTTCTCTATTTAGATTGGAATAAGTAGATTAACACATATTTATATCATGCATTTTTGTTTGGGCTTCTCTCTGTGGTATCTATTGTAGGTTTATTAAAAACACACCACAGAAGCTTGACACTGCCTGACCATCAAGCGTATAATTTTGGCCCAGCCCATATTTCAGGTTGGGTTCGGCTCGTGCTATTGATCTAAACTCTAAAGTTGATGCAAAACCTCTGCAAAGTCACTGTAGATTTTGGGTCAACATTTTTCTTAAAAGTTGCCCAAACCTTGATCTAAGCATCCAACATGGCATAAATGATTTTTTTTTTAAGAAGGGGAAATTCTTATGCATAAAATGTGTGATTTTTAAAATAATTTGATTGAGACAAAAATCATAGTTTCATAAAGCAACACCTGTGAGGCTACTGGAGGACAAATTAATGTATGAAGAAATTAATGTTTACATTAGTTTGAGAGACAATGAGAACCTTCTGTTTTTTTTTATGATTTTGTACAGTGACTGACTTCTATTTTTCATAGCTTTAGTCTTGAATTGTTAGTTTTATTAGAATAATTGTTGAACTTCACAATACGTTTTTCACATCAGAATTTAAATTTGACACTCAAAGATTATTTTGACAAACATAAAAGAGCCTTTTCTGTCTGTTCTTCTGTTCCCATTTGTTTAAACAGACTTTCAACTTTTGGCAGATGAATTTGTCGCATAAAAATGTGTAAGTATTAAATATAGTCTTGAAATATTCAGGTAATGTACATAAGTAAATAAGGAGAAATGTCTCTGTAATTTCATAATATATGTTCTTTTGCATTGGTGCAATAAATATAGATGCTATTCCAGGAGTTTTCATTTGGAATGAACAGGAGGGGCGTAGTGGCTGAATTAACTTTCCATGGATGCAGTTACACTGTAATTTACAGGGATTAGTGGCAAAGCAGAATTCAGACAGTAGTATCCTCCCAACAAATTTCCCTAAAGAACTATTGAGGAACTGTAAAAAAAAAAATAATAAAAAAAATAGTACACTGAACTAAACTAAACTCATGTCCTCACAAAAAATGTAATTCACTTTGTCTTTTTCACAAGCCAATTGCCTTCATCACATCAGACGTACCTGCTTTAGTTTAATGTGCAAGAGATTGTGAAGATAAAGTTTGTAGATGTGCTAATGATAGATGTTGGTCACGTTGACGTCACATGGTTTTACGCTTGGGATTCTGTCTGGGTCAGCTTGTACCACGATTTCCTGGTGGTTTTTGGATGACTAGTCAACATGGTGAGGAGATCCAGAGGCCTGTGGAAATACTGACAGAAGTGCAGTCCGTTTTCTGTCCTCAAACTCAAAGGACCTCAACTGTGCTTGCTTAGAGCAGTGCTGTCCTGAAGCCAAAATTCTGGAGTTCATTTCAGCAAATCTATTCGTTTTGCAAAAAAAAAAAGAAAGAAAAATTATCATTCTAAAAATGTTCAACCTTCAAAACACCCTTCAGTGGTCAGATTCTCATACTGATTCCTAATTTCACATTGTTCTCTTGGATTGTGAAAGTCTCGCCGCTTGCCAAGAGTGTTTGAGTCGTGCTATCTGTTGTAGAGAAACAGATTTAGGGAAGGATGTGTGGGAGGAAAAGTGATGGGCAAATAAGGATTTAAACAGAACAAAAACAGAAGTTTAAGAAATTGAATATTTATCTTTTTTTCTTACCTCATGGCTCAACTTTGTGATTCTTAGGCAGCTGGGCAGACTTGTCTGGACAAGTATACCATTATGCCTTACCATCTGCCCATTTAAAGATGAGTAGGTCATCTTGAATTTAAAGCAAGCTATTTTAATTGGTACTTGGATGATGCATCATGTGAGACCCAAATAGATTTTGCATAATGACTAGTGCTTTAATCCCAGGCACAGCTTGTTTTTACACAAGCCAATTTTGACCTTCTTTGAGGCACAGATGATCCATAGAGATTAGCCCTTTAACTCTCCAGACCTCCGGGACCCTATCTGGACTTGCTCGAAGATCAGAAAACATAGTATCCAGGAGACTGCTTCATTAGAGTTCTACATGTACAGATGAAAATGATTGATTATTAGGTTTTTAATGAGCAGTAGAGCAATTTCTAACATATTTTGGTGATGCTTTTTGCTTGTTTAATTGAAAACATATACCAACATATTGACAAACATTCGAGGGCTACTTTGCACCATACAAAATCAAATAATGACTGAACAAAAGTTCAAGAAAAATCCTATTGTTTCTGCTCTAACTCTAAATACCCTTGTTCCCCGTCTCCTCTAACTATCCATGCCCTCTCTGAATGCCCTCTCCTGGGACCTGAGGGAGCCCTTTAAAATGCCCCACTCTCTCTTGGCAAGGTTGTATTTCTTCATTAGTCCCTCTGGGGGCTGCCAAAGTCCCAGAGGATGTCAGAGTACATTAATTCTCATAAGGACATGGGTCCTCTCAGGTGTGAATGGCAGCCAGCAGCTGTCGACAAGGCTCTCGCAATCCTATCGCAACTCATATATCACCCACTGCACGCACACATAGATGCACACACGTGTGTGCACCCATACGCAGACATTTATACCTGCACAAAGATAGCAAAGAGCGCAAAGGGGGGAAAAAAAGGAAAAGCAAGACACACGGAACTAGGCTGTTGAAAGAATCATCACACACAGGGAAAGATTTACACTGGAATCACTGGTATATGAGCACATCTCAATTTAGGAGGTGACCCATGATAATTACAAAAGCAGCCATATATCTTAAAGTCTTTAGGGGGGACAGAATGCCGTCTCTGCTTAATTTTCCATGTGAGTAAATTTGCTTGGCGCATTTAAAGAGCCGATGTGTTTGCCTCATAGCTTCACCACAGAGCACCAACCACCACAGGGATATATCACATAATTTCTGTCTCTGTGTCTTTTTCCGTGTGTCTCTCTGTTCTTATTTTCCATAACATTGCAAGTGCTTCACCCAGATATTTTCTTGAGTAATTATTTTAAGTAATTCCTCCCATTGAGGTTGTTATTGCTCCCAGCAGACGTGTAAACAAATTACTCATATTTGCACTGTTGTCAAAACTGTGAGATGTCCCATAAGACAATGGTTTTACATTATGAAGGTTTGCCTATTAAAGCCATTCGTTAAGGTCTTCACTCCTGAGAATGGGCAGCTCTGGATGTCACAAAATGAAAGAGGTTAGCCTCGGAATTGAGCTGGTAATTACTTCAGTTTGTTATAGAAGACTTCACACTGGATTCAGACCTGACAGATGAGCCCTAATCCTCATGTAAACCTAGCCAGAGCTGCAGAGCAGTGGAAATTGCCCCTTCTGCTTAGAGCACAGTGTAAACGTTAAAAGATATGATGGGGTAAATTTAGGGGGGTTTATGGTTTGTGCATGATGATTGCTCCTGCCTATTATTATTTTGTCATGCTGTGATTATTTTGTCATCATGGGGCCTTATTTTCCACAGTGAATGGTTGTTCCATGAATAAGTAACTTTTGCTCCTTACCAATAACTTAGTTTTACTGTGTGGCTGCTCTGTGCTGTTCCCAACTGTAGACAGATTCAGTTCAAAATAATAAAAGAACCTAATGCTGAATTGCAGTTTCAACCTCTTTGCTACAAACAGATCATGTTCATAGGTTTTAATGGAAGTCCAAGTGTAATTTGTTTCTCTTGCAAGTCAACAACATCAAATGTCAAATTTAGAGCTGCAGCAATGCTTTGTTTAATGTGCACTGCTACAAGAAGAACATCAAAAAAGGACAGATACAAAAATAATGTATGCTAGCACACTGATGACAGGCATTTTTTCTAAATCAAAAACCTGAATGTAAAAGCACTCACTCTTATATGATCAGACACCCAAGGAACTCTTAAAACACACACCAGAGGAAAGTTTCATTGCAAGCGCAATGCACATGATACTATGGATGCAACCACAGCAAGCAGTTTAGCTAAGTGGAAAGTATGAATGCAGACACATCTTATCTGTTATACCACTCACAAGTCAAAATATATTATTTCTGCATTGCATCTTTTTTGAGCTGTGGTGGACCTCTATAAGTCCTTGCCTGTGGTTGCACTGCACCTAGAGCTACTGAAGGAAACAACACAAAAACATCTGAAGATTCTGAGCACAACTTCCTTCTTCACAAAATATAAACAAAGATGGAATGGTGTCATATTATTGTACATTTTCTCTTTTATCTTTGGTAAAAGACCACAAGCCACTTCTCCTGCTAGCGCTACACTCTAATTTTTGTTTTTGTTGTATTTAACCAGAGTGCCCTATACTATAGTCTGCTTCTTGCTTTTGTAGTGGTCCACGTCCACTTCGCATTCACATATGCATTCGGGCTCCCTGCAACCGAACCTAGGGTTTTAGGTGTACCGGTTTGCCTTTTTTGGTCAGCATCATAGTTCGATTGTGCATTTACACATCCTCAAATGGACAAGACTTTTTTTTAGCAAACAAGCTAGAGTTTGATTAAAGTGGACTAAGGAAGGATGGTGTGAATGCACCCTTTGATTTAGTGTTAGGGCGTATCCAAGGTGTCTAAATGTATAAATGTATTTCGATCACATATTGAAATCTGCATTTGAAGTCTACAGAGGCAAAATTCATTGAAAGTGTGCTGTACCAGGATATGAAAATGTCTGGGGATACTGCTGTACTGGTTTGATTTCAGTTTTTAGTTGCATTCTGGAGTCTACATTTGCGGTGGCCAGAGGTCTTTATCCCCAGTTTCCAACTAGACTTCCACAGAAGGAGGACCTGCTCTGCTTTAGCAGATGTAATCTAACACATCCAACATTACCATTAGCCAAAAGGTTTCCAGGTAATTATGTTCTGGAGAGAAACCCCCCGGCAAAAACTAAATGTTCTCATAACCACATTTGAAACTTGTTTTATGTGATTGTTTTTTTTTTTTTGTAGAAAATATTTGGTGTGTTGGACAGCTCTTTGGACACTGGGTCTGTTCATAAATTTCAGTAATTACCATGTTGCTGTAGTACCAGAGGGTGGGAAGATTATGCATCCTGCATTGAATCGTTTTTTTTACTGATTTATATAGTTTTCAGGTTTTTACTGCACTTGGGGATCTATGTCTTGAAAGGCACAAAGTAAATAACATTTTACTTTATGTAGTTACTTAGATTTTAACTCTGCAGCTGTTGCAGCATGAAGTTGTTCATTTCAGTTTGACTTTCTCTTCCTTGTACTGTTGTTCTTTAAACATGCCTTCTCTGTAGATGAGTCAGTTTATTGAACATTTTGCCACTAGTATAAGTAACACATATTTCCCAGCACTTGGACATAGTCACAACTTTGTCCACTGTGAATCCTTGATTGATTGTAGTAATAATTAATGAATGAATAAATTATTGTAAACCTCATTTTCTCAGGCATCCTGTTAAGGTTGCTAGGTTCCTGGGTTTTGTGTTCGTGTGAGTGCTCTTTCCTCCAACAGGATCTTCGTGAGAGAGCTGGGCAGCCCAGCACACCTGCAGCTGATACTGTCAATCAGCAGACAAACAGCTGTAGAGCAGTCACTTTTTGCTTGATGGCCCCACATTATTGGTTAGAGTCAAGCCTCAGGTTTTTTTTTTTTAAATCACGATTATGTTCCAAGTTGAATCCTGTGGAAGGATTTTTCATGGTTGGATTTATCTGTTCTTATCTTTCTCTGCTAAGGTCAAACTCTCTCTTGCTTTGCAAACAGGCATTGGCTTCACCCTCACCATAGATTCAGCTACAAGAATGCCCACAATTGCCCCAAGTCAAGCTCCAGATCTGACAGCCTACTCGCTCTCCCCATCATTCCTCCACAGACACACCAGGATCAAAGCTCCCCCCTCCTGTTCTTCCCTCACCTCAGAAACAGTAAGATCAGCCACACCTTCTCCTGAACACCTTCAACCTCATTTATTGCAAATAAATCACACCGAACTGCTTCCTCTGTCCTGTCTGGGGCAGGACGTTGTCTCAAAACATGACATCAGTAACAATACAGCCATTTTCAACAAACTAAATGCTTTATGATGAAACTCATTTGTCAGATTATAAGTACATATTGAAAATAATCTTTACTTGGATATTGGCCACTTTCTGTAGGCTCACATTTCTGATTGAAACCCATTTTTCATTTGTCTGATGTAATATTTTAATCTTAAATGTCATGTTTTCATTAGCTGTCAGCTGAAAATCATTAATAGGGGAGCCCTGAAAACCTCCGTTTGTCATTGTAATGGTGTAATGTATTGCAAGAAATTAACTTTATCATTAATATTCTAATTGACTGTTTTGTGACTGTGTGACATTCACTTATCTGTGTTTTTGTGGACCAGGTATGATATTAGATTTTTTTTAGAATCTAGATTAATCCCTGGTTCACCATATGTAATACAGAATCAAAGGTGACTCCATACAGCAAACTGAAACAATGCTACCATTTTGGCTCAAAGTTGTACTTTTTCATCATCAAACTTTGTTCTTGTGTTCCAATGGTTAATGGACCGTATTTCCCAGCCACAATGATCTGCCACACCCTAGTCGTCATCATTCCTTGCTTTCAGTGAACCTGGACAGCCCAGTAATTTTTCTGCATTTCATCTGTGCAGTGAAGCTGGTCGGTCTGCATTTAAACTCAGGAAAAGGAAAATCAGTGACCAAATTAACCATCTACATGCCCCGACTTAAAATAGCTGAGTAATTGTTTGTGGTAGTATGACTTTAACATGCTTGAGATTTAATTTGTCTTTGGACTGTTTGTTTGTATTTATCATTTTAACAGTTTTTTATGTCTAAGCTATTGTTTAAAAAGGGTAGTGACGGTATTTGAGCAAAATTCAGCCAGTGGAAAAGGCCTTAGAGGAAATTTGGCATAGTTGCTGCAGCAGAGGTGTTGTAGTTTATTTTACTATTAGTTTTAGCCTCAGTGTTTCTCAGAGTGCAAGTAAAGAGCCAACTTCTGGGACTACTACTTTGGAAGTAGGTTTCTTTTAGTATACACATCCATCTATTTTCTATATCTAAATTGTGTTCCTCTGCAGCCTGTGTATACACAAGCCCATTAAAACGATGGAGCAAGTGAAGCAACTTCTGCCCCATATTTAAAAACAAGGTAACAAATTTTTGCTCTGTCGTTTTTTTGACCCAAAAACTCAGATCACTCAGCGAAATTTCTGCTACTTCTCAAAGTTCGTAAAATATTTTGAGAAATAACAAAACATTTAGCATACAATTTCTAACTGAAGTCATCCAGTCTTATGGACAAGTCCAATCCTACAGACAAGGTCAATTGTGACTCTTCTGCAACTGTGAAAAAGATAAAAAAGTTAGAATTTTTACCAAAGAATCAGGCCATATGCTCACTGCATAACTCAACCATATTTGTCAGTATAGTCAATACTGAGCCTCATGCTTTTGGAAGACTTGGCAATTTCCATTTATTCATACTTTTACCCTGATTCATGTGGAAATGTTTTACCATACAAGCATATATACATTAAATACATAAAAGCTTTTAATGTTTCCATTTTTTTCTTCGAAAAGGATTAAGTATAGTTGAAATGAAGCTGAAAAGCTGATGTTTTGCTTTACTTCCTCATCTGTTATTTTAAAAAAATTCTAGTCATACAATAGAATTCATCATGAAGCAGAATTATGTGAAACCTCGTAGTTGCTGACCACATATTTCACCTTGACTCGGCTATGGCAACCAAAAATACAATTTGCTTTGGTAAAAAAATATTCTTGCAATTGTTTGACAAAGAACGAGTACATGATGATGTGCTCTGCGTGAAGGAACATTCAAAGAGTCCATGGTGAAACTACACTCAGAGTGTAGTTTCGCAGCCTTATCATGGAGTACCCTGGCTGACTCTGAGCCTCCCCACATTTCAACCACGCATCCCAGCCACAAAGCAATTGATTTTGGCAATAGTTTGAATAAAGATTGATTGAATGAGAATGGAAAGGACCTTGCTGGAGGATCAACCATGCAGTAACCCCTGAGCTTTAGATGCCTTTGCCAAGAAAGTACTCACAGTTATTCTAGCGTAAGGGGCAACGAGATTAAACCCGATAGCTTCCACGCAGAGTACTGGGGGTGGGGAATCCATTTTATAGAGAAATTACACATGACCACTAGACTGTGGTCCTACAGTTAATTAGAATATTGTCTAAGATCTAGTTGACTGTGGTCTGGAATGATGAAGGAAGAAAAGAGGCTCTAAGAGATGAGATGTATCAAAATTGTAAAATCAGGCTTTGCTAAAGTATCAACTATGTGTGATCTAGTATTTTTTTCTTTACGTCACAGTTTACTTCCATTAAGTTAATATGTAACTATTTTGCAATAATTACTTGTGCAATAAGCTTGTATGCAGTAAATGTCTGGAGCGCTTATCGATGACTATCACTCAAACGTTCTTCAACATGTCCCTAAGGGTGTCTTTGGCAATTGAGAGTGGTATGTATCTGCAATTACCAAATTATAGATTTGGCATATCAGTTCTTTCACAAACATCACTTCAGCATAAACGTCTTCACAGAGGCTTCTCCCATTTTCTTATTTGCCAAGTCCATGATGTGTCATCATGAAGTGTGTATAAACATTGTTCTTCCTTTCTTCTCTATTCAGGGGCTTTCTCTAACTTGCCAGAATGCAGTGTTCCCAGAAATAATCAAAGACCTAGTTTTTTTGCAACTGAACTACCCGCAAACATAATATCCTTCCTCCAACTCTGCTAAAAATTATGCTGACTCCACCTATTTTATGTAGTTTCCTGTTATAAGGCAATGGTCCCATTGGTCTCCAACCTGTGTCTTTCATGTCAGCTCTTTTCATACATTTACAAATCTCTGTTATCTGATAAGTTCTTCAAGTGCCTGTTAATGAAATGCTGCTTTAAATTATACTGATAAATCAATAAATGTGATTTCTAGTATAGCAAACATATGATTTAGTCTAAAAATCACAACAATGCTTGACAAAAAGATCTTGGAAGAAGTTGTTCAAAACACATTGTAAAACTAAATGTTTTCAAATTCTAAATTTCCTCCAGCACTTCTGTCTGCAACACAGAACCATAAGCCAAATATATTTTTTCTTTGTTGGGGATACTAAATTCAATATATGGATTGTTTGAACTGGTTTCAAATCCATTTCTTAATACCAGTTCTGTGTAGTCAGGCCACAAAGGCCTTCACCTTCATTAGAAACAGAAAAACAAACCAAGATAAGCTGGTTGAACAAAAAGTATTTTACCTCTTTAAAATTTTTCCTTGTTTCTATCCTGACTTTATTTTTAAACATTCCTTTATTTTCATAATGGTCATACTCAGCTAATTTTGGCAATTTCTTTCTGGTATTTAAACTAAATATTGCATAACCTGGCCTTGCAGCCTGTGGAGCCTGTTTAATCGCCTAAAGGGAAGCATGAAACCCTCTGCTTGTATGAACCTGACTGCTGCGTTTTCTACTTTTTGCCCACACCAAAGTCCTTCTCCCTAAATCCTTCTTTCTTTCCCTTTTTTAAACAATTTTATGCCAACTCTGGTGCTGGGTTTGGATTCTGTTTACCCAGCTGCATGGATTATTTACCAGGGGTAAAGTAAGTCCCATTACACTTTTTTGAAAAGACACAGAAGAGGAAGAAATGTGAAAAGGGAAGGGTGAGGGTATGTAAATCCACTGTCAGCCAGCGTAAAGGAAAACTGAAGGTACTGGGCCACTCCCCGGACAGCCCTGTTAAACCTTTGGGACAAATCCAATGAAAGCAGTGTATTAGTATGCAGAGAAATAGTCCCCCACATAGTTCATGAGTCTTTCTTCTCACAAACACCAGTTCTATCTCAGTTTTTCTCTCCACACTTCCATGATATATATTCCATGCCTCTGTTTCCCAATGCTTTTCTTCTGCTTAGAAGAAAAGCAAAAATGTACTGACTTGTGCAGCTGACTTCCTTGTCCTTCAGGTTATGGTATGTTTTAACAAAGTCAAGTTCTCAAGTTTAAACACAAATGGCACCTGTGGCATCTTGAAGCCTCACTGCTTTTTAGTTTCCTTTTTACAGGGATTACATCTGGATATTTCCTTACTTATGTCCTGTCAGCGCCACAGTAGTTTAACATCTGTTTCTGATTATATCTTCATGTTTCAGGCTCGACAGACACATATGCTGAAAATTTGCCTGCTATGTTAAGTTGTTGTTGATAATAATATCACTTAAGACAAAGCAAATCAACAAAAAGTACATCTCTTCCATGTCTTGCATAATTAAAAATTCTTATTCTTATATTACTCTTATGAGTCCTCAAAAAGAAACATGCATTCAAGAGCCCTCCCAAAACAAAAAGGACTGCTGAGTAAGTATTGATAAATAAAGTTCAATTTGAATGGTATATGCCTTGTAAATTTATGCTTCAACTCCAGTTTGTTGTCTTGGTTATGTATATGATATTATTTCCTCTGAGCCTCTTTAATAAAGTGCATACATTTCTTTAAACCTTCTTTATAGAGGGGTATTAAAAGCAAAGAGCTCTGTTCTAATCCAGCTGGGGTATTGCCCCTGACACTGTGTCTTTACACAGCAGTGACATTAGCTTGTTTATTGGTTGCAGGGGCGTAAAGATGCTATTGTTTTAATTGCTTGTACATGCTCCTGGGATCCATGGAGATTAGAGACTGCGATGCCAGCATATTGGAAATGGGATCACAAAAAGCAACTCAAGAAAGCCAAACTGTACATTAGCGATATTTGATTTGTTTTGCACTCAGTTGACAAGATTGGCACAAGCAATTACATATCCGTAATGCATAGAGAGAAATCATGGTGCATGTCAAAGATACTTGAAATCTGGAACTGTGTTCTGTGTATCTTATGTGATATGTGATATTAATCATCTCTGGGACAGTAACTTGATCGAGTTTGTCTGAACCTTCACAAAAATCTGACATTTTTACATTCACTGTACAAAAACACAATTATATTATACTAATTTCCCCTGTTTTTGGTCAGATAAGATTCCCAAAACTATTTTTATTGCTAATTACAACACTAATGGGAGATTTTTAAATGGAATTTTTCCTTTTGTTCAAATTCACACATTTACATCAGACCCAGTGCCAATGGCACTGGTTGCGAATGACGTCAAAATGCTAAATTTAGAACAGTGCTCTGCTCATTCACCACCACTATATTGGATTTGGACAAACAGTAGTGGTAAAGCCTGTGTAGTGAACAAGTCATGCTATTCTCAGCCGAATAAGAACACAACATTGCTGCTTTGGTGTTTGCTGGAGTGACTCGCAACTCCCTACGATTACATAGTGATCGTAGGGAGTTTTTTTTTTTTTTTATTATTATTTTTTTCAATTTCACAAAGTAATGTTGTAAAATGTCAGCTTGTAAGAGAGAGGAGTTTACTGTAGAAAATGTGACCAAAGATGCCTATATGCTTTTTATATTTTATTGTTCGAAAGGGGTCAGCAATTGACTTTAAAGGCCCAGTACCAGCAACTTCAACGTCTGTTCAGGCATTTATAAAAATGTCAACATACATGAATGTAACATGGCAACACGTTACATTCAGATAAGTAACAGACATGAATGAGACCCCGCCCATTCAGTTGTTACCGCGAACACATATAATTATAGAAACATGTCCCCTACACTTCCAATATCTGTGCCATCTGTTCTTTTCTGTTTTTTTTTTTACCTCAGGAATTACAACTGTTTAATCTGTTGCTAATATGTTTTTCTGAGCCATGTTTAAGCTCACTTTAACATATATGCAATATATGCAAGGAAAAACACAATGGGAATGTCCAGCCATCATTCCATTCAGGAAGGACATGGGGTCTGTGAATCAAGTATTAAGAAAAAAACAATTTGGAAATACTTAAGAAGCATCTCAAGACATGATCCAAGAAGTTCAAGGTTGAGTATGAATGGATCTTCCAAATTTGGAGTTTTACCATACTATCAAGTAGAAATGTTACAATGTTCTCGCCTGGCCAACACAAAGCTCTTATCTCGGCCCAAAAGAAATTTTGACATTGAAATTTTGAAGCTGTTGGTAATAAGCAAGGTGTTCTACAAATCTGAGTTGGTTACACCAGACTGTCATGGGGAAAGGGCCAAAATTCCAACAAACTATTATGAGAAGATTATGGCAGGATACTCAAAATGTTTCACTCAACTCATAAAGGCAAACTAAATAAAATATTTGTAATCCTTAGATATAAAAAACACTTGACTTTATCCATAAATTGGTCTTTTCAATATTGTGGTATTTGCAAATTGGATAAATTTGGCTAATTGTAACTGACTTAAAATGGATAAAGTCTGAAATAAATTGTGATCACAGTAAATATCTTGTTTCTACTGTATAACAATTTACCAGTTTTTTGTAAGAATATGGTTTCATTTTATCTGCTTCATATGTAAATTAAATACCTTCTACATCCCATTAGACCCACCGCATAACAGATGCTTGTCTCTTTACACTCTCAGTCTTTGCTCCCTTTGGCCCTTCCTATATTTCTGTGTATGCACATGCTGATCTTTTGACCAAGTCCCTGATGTGTGATATCAGGCATTAGAGTGTCGGCGAGGGGCAGAGGACGTCGGCAGCTTTAACAAGTTCCTGAGAGCTTTGGGCCTTTTCTTACGTGCCACTGGGATAATTTCTCTGTGTTGCAAAGAGGCTGCTTAGTGCTTTGAATGTGACTTGTGCCTGCTCTCTCTCATCAAACCCGAACCGGAGCCCTGCACCATTCCTCCACCACTAGCTATTTCCCCTGTTCCACACAGACCTGCTAGAGCAGCTGGCTCTGTAACTCATCTGCCTGCTCTTGGGGGATTTGTCACTACTAAGTTAATAAGGGTCCTACCTCACCTTTTTACCATGGGGACAGACATTTAATGAAGTGCCTAACAAGTGGCCCCACAGACGTATGTTGACTGCCCTCCAGTTGCTCTGCTCACTTTCAATCCCAGAGTCTTGCTTGCAGGCACTCAGTGTGGCTGAGGATTTCCCAGGCAAAGCATTGTTAGGCAGGAAGTGGTGAAGAAGAAGGGAGGGAATGTTAACTTGTGGAACAGGGAGACACGGAGGCTGCATTACCATGACAGCCATGTGGTGCTGTGGCTGCTGGGGCGGAAAACTATGGGCAAAGGTTCCACATAACAGGCCCCCTCAGCAGCCTCCAGAGCAAATGAGCTGCCAGGCCAGACTAATGGAGTCCTAATTGGTGTTTAGGAGAGAGGAAAAGGTGAGGGAGTGTCTACTGGCAGTCGGATGTTAGCAAGATGAAGCAGCAAGCTGCTGCATTTGCTAATTTGGTGAAACAAGACAAAATGTATTTGTGCAGATATAGCCCTGTTCATTGCCCTATCATTATTCTATAAACTGCTAATAAAAATACAGCTATGAATTGCAGGTTTGCCCATTGTAATAAGTTAATTGTTCTTGCAGCAAAAATGAAGCAGGCAGTTAACATCTCATAAATGTTAACTTCCTGTATTTATCTTAAATTTTTTCACTATGGACCTTATGTGTCTAATAAAGATATGATGATGATGATGAATCCTTAAAGATCGCTATTTGTTACTTATGTGAATAGATGTGATTGCTGATTGGTTTTGCCATTATGAAGCAAATTATAAGGAGCAGAATAAACAACTATTCAGAGCCATCTATCAATCACAACTTATTGGATGAGACAAAGCGTTGCTTAGAAAGTGATTGAGCCTGAGGATAAACAGGCACTTAAACCCTGATCCCATGCCTTTAAACTTTATACAAATATGGAGAAAGGGTCCTTAGGTGTGGATTCTGTTACACACTTACTTTAAACAGTACAGTGAGGAGGAAAAGGGGGAGGAACATCCTGACAGAATATCAACTTCTGAAACAGGAACCTTAGCCAACACACTGGGGTTGTGAGTTATATGGAACGGCTTTTGTGAATGGACAAAGTCCCTGGCTAATACTGATTTGGTAGATAGTATGACGTCTGCTGGGAACAAGGACTGTGATGACTGTCTGTCTGCTTCCTGCTACAAATCCACCACATTAGCTGTGTGTGTGCTACCCTATTTATAGCCTGGCCAGGATGTGAATAACCTGTCTAGTTTCACTTTTCATACAGATGGTAATTTTAGTCTTCTTTTGCTCTATATCCCAGTCTTCTCCTTCACTTAGAGTGCTGATGGGATGAAGGATAAATAAGTCTGTACTGTTCTCTTTGGTTAAAGTTATGTAGTGTTAAATAGCTCCCTAGACTTAGTTCTGATATTTGTATTGTGTTGGAAAAACTTCTTGTAAAATAGTTATTTTATTATAAACTGCAGTTCAATATCTTTTAGCATTTAAAAAAAAAAAGACAGTCTAATTAAAATGATTAACAAATTATCTTGGAAGATGAGTCTTTTTCTTTTGCCATTTGCTTCGATTCAGAATCAAACTGCAGACAGCCGCATTAAGGACTAACAATGTCTTAATGTGGGGTGCCTGCCCTTGTGATGTGCTACCTCTTGTGATACCCTACTGTTGGTCTTTCTAGCCAATTTTCTTTCACCTCAGTAGGACTGTTTGTGTCAGATGGTTGAAAATCAAACCGTTGTATTCCAGCAAGGAAATAAAACAAATATTGAAACTGGTTTTGAAATGGATGAAGAAAGTTAGCAAAAGGTCTCTGGAATGATCCTGACCTCAGTCCAAATGGTGAGGTCAGTGTCAGGAAACTATGCAGTTTAAATTAGACCCGTCAATAAAAGAGGTCAAGTATCAAGCCAGAATTATGCCATAAGCTTGTTGATGGCTTCAAATGGCAAGTAGTCAAGATGCAACTTACTCAGGGCCATTTTAATCAAATGATCACAGGGGTTTTTGTCTTTATTTGTGTGTGTGTGTATGCAATTTTGTGCCAGTTATGCTAATATAAATTTAACTTGTACTCACAATTTTTGTTTTGAAATTTAACGGAACCATTTGTTTAATGATAATTTCACCTCATTAAAAGAAATCATCAAATGTTAATTTAAAACCCCCAAAATATTTCTTTAATGTCCATATGTAAGCCTCTGACTTAGACTGTACTTATATCAAATCAGTCAGATCTTTACAGTGTTTACAAACAGCAAAAAAAGTAAGGAGAATTAAGTTCAGATTATTTTGGTCTTTCTTGTAAAAAAATATTCTTGGTAATATGTCTTACACTGTTGAAAAGTCTGTTCTTCCCTTTAAGACACTGCCATGCATGTGAAGGTGTGATGTGGGTTTAGTGTGTGGGTTGTGTCCATAAAAAAACTTCTCAAATCCTCTCTGTCAAAGCCAAAGAGCTTGTTGGTTGCTGCTGGCTCTGGAATTGTGTTATTGGATTGATTGATAAACCTTTGAAGAAATAAGACATACTAGTCATGTAACAATTCTCTTATTTAACAAATAATATTCAGCAATAAAAGAATCACTGTGTGTAAACATAAAGAAATGCATCACTTGCCATACTACAACAATGGTTGTACTATCAAAAATGTTTAAGGTACCATAGCATTCTCTAACCTATAAATGGATGTCTTCAAGACTTAGACTTTTCTGCAGATATGGCTGCTAATGTCTGTGCTCCTCTTCATTAAATGCCCGGATGTTTATTATACAGCTTTTATTTTATGCACCTCTTTTCTGTTGACACAGCATCCCTTTTTTTACACCTCTATCTTGGAACAATCCCTCTTGGTGCATCTGCAGTAGATTAATCAAAAACTTCTCAGGAACTTCAGGGGAGCTTAAATCCTCTAATCACGCAGGTGTGGGAAAATGTTATGGGTCCCCACCCACAGTTTTGAAGTTCAGCCAGAAAAGTCTTATTTTTGTGTTCTACTTAAAACCTGAGAGGAAGATCAATGAGAATGCATTTTGCAGCAAGATGGAAACAAATGTACGAGAGCATTCTGACAGCATATGTGTGCACACAGACGCAAATAGCCAACAATCCCATTTGCTAATATTGACATGGGTGTCCTGGCTCAATCTTATAACAAGGATTATTGTCTACTGAGATCCCATTTCATTAGGCCAAAACACACAACTAAGGCTGTAGGCTGGGGTTGATGCGGGAACCTTGGCCTTTTACTTTCAATACTTGACTTGGAGAAGCAGTCCAATCAGAGGCTTTAAGGAGGTTCATTGCACTTCAAAGTGTGTCCAAGTCAATAACATGAACTTCATGTGGATGAACCAAGGCACACACACACACACACACACACGCAAACAAAACAAACATCCGCCGAAGATAATTTAATTCAAGTTCATTTGGGAGACTTGCGCAGTGAAATTTCCTATTAAAAACCTTTTCTTGAAATATATCCTGTATACATATGTAAAGGCAGCCCACCACCCGCTGTGTGGCTCCCCTCCAGATTATGTATTGATTCCTGATATGAAAAGCTCATTACATAAACAGAAACAGCAAGCAAATGGAAAAAAAAGCCAGCAAACCTTTGCATAAATCCTTTAATTGAATTTCCAGTGCTGGTGGTTGGAGGTTCTTTTTTTTAATTGAATCCATTGCTGGTGCTGGGATTTGCATGCGCAGGAGTGGGTCCTGTCCCAGATAAAGTGCCATTGATCCTTATTAAACCTCACCTCTGGCCGTGCTGTGGACTAACAGGGAAAATTAAATGTGTTCATGGTGCATATACTTACTGCCTGCAAGGCAGTTCTTTGAAAACCAGTAAAGACAGAAGGAGAATGAAAGAGATAGGAGGGGGGGGGGAGAAAATAGAATTATCATGAAATTAATTGACTAAATTATTTGAGCCTTGGTAATTTTTATTCTCCTGTTTCACATAAGGCATTCTTCAAAGTGATCCCTCCTGGATTTTAAACAGTGCTGTTAGGCTGAGTGGTAGAGGGCCCGGGCCCAAATGCTGGAAACAGACGCTTACAAACGGAAGAAAAAAATAACAATGAATGGTAATGGAACCTAAAGAACAAAACCTCCTGCAGTCTGAAGCATGCTTTGGATCCTTTTCTTTGATTCTATATTTCAATTAAAAAAACAGGTTATAAACACATTTATCTTAAACTTTCACTCTATTTTTCAGCTGTGCTAATGTGCTCATTTAAACAGTAAATTCAAATCAGTCCTTTTCTTTTATTTCTACAGAAAAAAACAAACAAACACTGAATCACACAAAAAACACCAGTCGGCCTGTTCTTCTGTTCTCTGAGCCAAGTGTTTATCCCCCATGCATAGTAATGTCCACTCAGCAGAAATGTTTAACTGTATTGAGTTGAATGTTGTCCTTTCCTTTGGGCATCTGTGCCTTTTATGGCTGTAGTAGTGTGTGTGGGGGTGCGTGTGTGTGTGTGTGCATGTTCACATCAGGTTGCTGTGCTTTGATTGAGCGCTTATAGATGTATGCTTAAACAACTGCAGTTAGATGGGAATCCGAGTTTGCATGTCCACTGGTCGCCGACAAGCTGACAGTGATACTATTAACAAGGAACACATACAGGTTTACTTTGCATCCTCAAGCAAATGAACTAAAGCAAGTGTTTGAGTTCATATATATATACTGTAATATGGAAAGAAAATAAAATGAATAAAAATAAGGAATGCAATATGTGAACATGCAAATCTAACGGTTCAATCAATTATCTGTCAAGCTGAATACATAATCTTTAAAAAGTCAGAGTTCTGGCTTTCAAACACTGTTATATTAAGTGACAGATTTGATTTATTATTAAGTTAGAAAAACCAGAAATGGTGTCAGAATGGTGACTTCTTTTTTCTCTGTCGCCTTTTCCCTGTCAGTCAGTCGCCTCGACTCTGTCAGTCCTGATCTTGTTGATCCAGTGTTGAAAGTTCTTTGTCACCTACTGTTCTTTTAATGCATGGATCTGTTTAAAGTGGATGCTTTTTTTTTTTTTCTTTTTGTTTGGTTGGTCCTTGTCTCACTAACCTCAAACTGCAGTTATGGAATTGATAAATACCAGGGATGCATTACTGCTGTTTAATGTTGCTGTAATTTATTTGTTTTTTTTAACCACATACAGATGTTTTTTTTTTTGTTTATTATCAAGATCACTTTTAGAGTTGGAGTTCTGCCTCTGCGGCACATTTATTAATTCACCTGCCTCACCTGGTTTAGAATGCCAGCAGTTGGTTGATGGAAGAAGAGAAATAAGCCATCCCTAATGGAGGCAAATAGTGGAAACATGTTCCATTAGAACTGATTACTACTAATTAAGCTGTTTTCACAGCTTGCTTCTTCCCTTTAATATGCACAAATGCATCATACGAAGAGCTGAATGGATGGGGAGAGACGTTCAGAGATTTTCTAAATCAGAAAACGGATTAAAATGATTATTCAAAACGATCACAAAATTTCAAGCAGCTCATGCACATAAAATGGGGACTCAAATAAATTGCCAATTTAGTAGGTATGTAAAACAAGCATGAAATCAGACACAATGCAACCTTTCTAAATCAAATCCGAAAGATGGGCCGTAGTGTAGTGACAGTGACTGATTGCACACCTCTTTATTTAGCCCTTGAAAACTCAGGAACATGTCAAAGACACGCCCAAGAACATTGCTGTTTGTGAAGGATCAACAATAACGCCTTATTTTATTTTGCAACGCAGAGATGGGTAAAAACTTCCTGACACATAGTACAGTAACTTTTGTTCCCCTGCATCTGTCAACAACAGTAGATTTTTAATTTTTCTTTCCCCAGTGCGACCAGAGTGTTGTGCTGGTGATGACCGGGATCATGTTGAGGGTGTGACATCGTCCCTCTTTTAATTGTTTCTGAACTCTGTGCAGAACTGAAAAGGAAATAATGTGAGCAATTATGATATACGACCAATAAAATTAAATCAAGTAATTACTTTAATTTCAGCTTTTATTCCACAGAGTGACAACAAAGAACCTGCGTCTACACTTTCCTCACTTTTAAAAAGATTTGTCTTTTAATCACAGAAAACAGCAGATTTTTTTTTTCTTTGTTCCATTTACTTGTGATGTCAGTTTCCACATCAGCCATAACTTGTGTTGTTTGAAGCTTTGTTTTCCTCCGCTCCATATGCATATTCAGAATGTTGATTAATCACGTTTGGGGAGGTAAGACTCAGAATGAAAAACAGGGCTGTCAGCCCCATTTAGACCGTGTGTGTGTGCGTGTGTGTGTGTGTTTTCTGTCTTTCCTTGGTGGTGGATTGTTTTGTTAAAGCAGGTACAAAGTCTTTTAAGTATGCATATGCCACTGAAAACCTCAACCGGGAGATTTATCTACTGTTCTAGAATAACATCTATTTTTTGTTTTTTTTGAACCCCCTGCTTTGTCCACCCCATGGTTCTCAGCCCAAAGACAGTCGATCTGGGGGCCTTTGAATCAAAGAGAGAGTTTTAGCTGCAATAAAAATGGGGAGGGGACTGAGGCTATTAGTTTTGCTCTGGTATGTATCATAAGGCGTTTTGGTTGCACTGCATGACTTCCTTCTCCAGGCTTTCAGTGCACCACTGTAGGTTGCTTTCTTTGATTTTCCTTAAGCAATTTGAAAATAAACCATAAAGAATTTATTAATGAACATGTATAGACAAGTAGATTACTTTTAACATTTTCTGAGATTTTATTTTATTTTTTACTTTTGTCCAAATATTTAAAAAAGCGACAGCAGTGATAAGCACATTAATCACTGCAAAACGGCTATTAGCATGTATCTCTGCCTATTGTTGTTCGGCAATGCTACCCCCATCTTCATAGCCTGTCTGCAAATGTTTTATGGCCTCCTGAGAGGTTGGCAGGATGGTGGAAGCTCATGGAAAGATGACAGTTTAATCCACTCGACCAGGAGACACACTGAAGAATAAAAAGAAACATGAAACAAAATGTTACAGTGGATATTTACTTCAGTCTGAAATTTATATTTGAAAATACTGTTTAGTAAGGTTCCTCTCAGTAGACGACACCGAGAGGATTTATCATTATAAATCTAACAGTCAGACATTTTTGTGAAAAACACACAGCAGAAGCAACAAATATCAAAAAAACAGGAAATAAAACTGATTATCTCCAATATAAATGTATATTAAAAAAAAAAACAAAAAAAAAAACATTCCTATGAAAAAGTTATGTGGCATTTACTTTGTTTCATCAACTTTTCACAAAAGTCTTCATTTGCCATCCAAAACAAATTTATTGATTTACATGAAAATTATTTAAATCTTAGTGTCACATGGTCTGAGTTAGTTTAACTGTTAGTGTGGAGAACTTACCTCTTGGAGTAAAGTTTATTATGAAATGAAGTTTAAATCAACTACTCTGGAAAAATGACCCTGTCTTGTGTCCACATGCTGGTCCTTTTAAAAAGCCTAGATTTCAGAAGCAATTGAGCTGTACAAGATGCTATTCATTTTATTTAAGTGCCGTGGTTTGATTTGCTAAGATGCTGTTCACAGACTTGTAGGATATTTTCCTCGCCCTGAACTCGCAAGTTGAGCTGTCATATTAAGCCTCTGTGCTCACTCACTTAGCCTGCCAGGCTCTCTGGGGCGCCCCTGTTTGTCTACACCATTGTTCCGGTTCAGTAGAGAACACAACAGGGAAACGAAAGGCTCAATGTTCATTCCTGTCAAGAACTCCTTCAGTGATCCTGTAAACCGTCCTCCTTCGCAATCCCATACACACGCGCACACACATGCAGAGCCAGGAAGCTGTCTGAGAGCCTGACTGCAGCCTCTTCCTCCTGGAGGCGCTTGCACTTACCTACTGCGGTTTTATTCATTATTGTTCCAATTAATATGTTTTTTTAAGACCCCCCTGATCTTGGCAGCAAGGACTGCTATAGCTGTATGACATTAGTAAATTAACAACAGAGCACTTTGTGGTAGTTAGAAGGCTAATAAGGACGGACTTTGAGGTTTGAGGTGATTGCACTTCAATGTGATGCTTCTGCTGAGTGTGCTGGAAAAGACATCGGTGTGCTTTTAGTGTGATGGCCTCAGTTGGGATGACAGTTGCAGCGGGACACCAATAGAGGGCATTGTTGTTCAACTTCAGCTAAAAGGATGCCAGCGCTTTGTTTATGTAGGCTTCCAGGAGTGCAGTTGTTTTTCTTTTCTGCTGTAAATCTGATTGAATCTGACAGTTTTGTTTGAATACTAACTTGAGCTTCAGTATGTCAGTGTTGTGTTTTCTCCACAGTCAGTCAGCAAATGCAGTGAGTAAACACTCAGTCCTTGGTTTCTTTGAAAAAAAAAACTCGGTTGCCTAATATAATGAATTTATGTGTGATGGAGATTAAAATGATCCATTTCATCAAGCCCCAACCACTTCTCTTGTAGGAATTAAAAATAAAACTTTTTTTTTTTCTACTTCACAAAGTTTCTGTAAACTCTTTTAATTCATAAACAATATACATCTTAGCAAACTCGTACAGATATATTGATTCATTTTGAATTATCATTATTTATTTATTTATTTATAGAAAAAATGGTATGGAATTGCTTCCTCTAATGGTCGGGTATGCTCAGAATTTCACAGCAGTTTTGCTGTTCTCCTATATGGAGTTAATGGACCTCACAACTTAGCAAAATGTTAAGATGTTTAAGATCTGATCTTATTTCAGCTGATGTCTTTTCATTAACAAGACCTTGAGTATTGAAAGCATTGTAGAGACAAATGTTATGTGAGGTGTTGTTAAAGACTAATCTGGGAATGAAAATGAAAAAAAATTAAATAATTTCAAGCTTGCATAAAGTCATTTTCCAATACTGACAATAGTACAGTGAGGCTGTTTTCACATTTCTGTGCAGCTTCAGATGGTTTGTAATCACACAAGCATGTGTAGAGAGTTGTACCAACATCTATAAGTAAATAGAAATATATAATTTTTTTGCCTGGGATTTTATGTGAATTTTTCACATTTCATTTTAATTTTCCTTTTTGTATATTCTTTGAGAATACCATTTTTATTTGCTCTTTTGAAGGAACAGTGCTTTTATCAAATTCACTTAAGACAATAAATGTGCATAAAACTTACGAAATGTCTATTTAAACCGAAAGAATTTAAAAGAGAATATTTGTCAAATTTAATATTTGTGCTTAGAAATGTTTAATGACAGATTTCTTATGATTTTCAAAATTGGATGATTTAAATCCTCTTTTGAAAAGCATCTGTAATGAAAACAAAACCCATCGCTCTAAAGAGACAAAACCTGTTCAGGCTCATTTTAGCACAATGGATGAGCATTCAATCAAGCGGTTGCCAATTTATTGATGAAGTGAAAAAACACAAAAGAAAGAATTTAAATCTCGACCAATAGCCATTAACAGCAAATCTGAACATAGGCAACCAGATTGGTCATATATCACAAATGGCAGCAAATCCATCTCTCCTTTCTTTTTCGCCTTTTTTAATGCATGCTCCAATTTCAAAGATTTTTCACGCATTATCACCTTATAGTGATGACGAAACTATAAGGGGGTATAAAATAAATAATTCACTAACGTTGGAGCAAGACCTAATCCAGTAACTTTATTTTGACAAACTTCAAGCTAATAAGATTTGTAGTGTGAGCTTACATCACTGCTTCAGCTCCTCCTGCTGCATTTACAGTTTGAAGTGGGAAGATGAACCTCTTTAACTTTTTGATTTACTACTAAATTCAAATTTGTCATAAACATGTATTTTATAAAAATACTTTACCTGTACCCTTTTAGAGTCTTATATTCTAAATAAATAATATGATTAATTTTTATTTTATAGTTCTATTTTGAGATTTGATATTTTCTGTTATCAAAAGTGTTATAGAAAAACAAGATGTTAGAAATGCTGAAATGTATTGATCTGAAATTTGACAGAGGAACTACAATTCATAATCTTCTGGCTAACATATTGCCCACTGGTTTTACCCCTCTTGCATATAATGTACAATAGTTCAAATTATGTTATGACAAAACTGTCATAACATAAGGCTGAAGACGGATCATTACAGACTATCGGTGGCCAAACTGCATGTGAAAAGAGTTATTTGCATGTATGCATTCATATTCAGAAAAATAAACCATGATCGATAAGATGGGAAAACTGAGCCAACAAATTCCCTTTGCTGCTTTAAACAACCTACCAAGAAAATGGCTAAAAAAACAAGCCATTCAGAAACTCTTATGTACTGTGAACTTGTGTCTGTCAAACATTTAAATCACCCCAGAAAATTGTTTCAATTTGCAAGCAAGGGACATTTTGTTGCTTCATGAAAAAATAAAAAATTCTTCTTCATAGCACAGAGCTCAACAAATGTCACTGAAAAAAATATGAACAGAAATCATTTCACAACTTTAAATATGCAATGAAATCTTCTGTTCTCCCTTCATGACAAACTCCCACCTTCTTGTGGGAAACAAGAAGATGGCCTGTACGACTACAAGCTGCTGAACACGTGAGCTTCCTTTTGCATGCACATGCATACAGCAGCACAGAGGTCGTTAATTCTTTAGGTACATGTTTTTTTTATTCTACCCCCGAGTTCAGCAACATATTGATATATGATCTTGTACAGGGCAGTTTATTGATTGCTGTGGGGACTTTAGCTTTAGTATGATGGTGTACAGTCAGACTGTTCATGGCTCCTGTGCACTTAAGTCTCTGTCATTTTCATGTAGAAACAAATAAGATATTCAGTTCTGACATGTTGAAAGCCAGCGGTCTTTGAGGAAAAAAAAAAAAATGTCAGAGATGCGCTACAATAAACACAAGATCAGTAGACTGTTGTAATGAATTTCAAAATATTAGCTGAAATAAAGTTAAAAAGCATTTATTCAACACCAAATGCATTTCAGTTTTATTTTTGTGAATGTCAAATTTTAAAATGGCGGCAGTATTTTTGGCATAGCATCTGTTGTTCGTTCTTTTGCTAATACCTGTGATGTTTTTTTGCTAATATCTAGGAAGTATATTGAGCTAATAAATAGAGATGACCATGAATGAAATTATTTAGTCCTCCCAAATTGGTGTGAGGATGACCAGAGGAGTTGGAATGTGAGCTTAGCTGCGGTTTGTGTTCTCAGGTGATGGATAGGGTTGGGGAGTCAGTGGTGGGGTGGGCCGGCTTTGACCTTGGCCATGGAACAGTAAGCGCTAGCTCAGATATCTCACATGATACCCATACATAGAGGCTCATTACGGAAGGGCCCCCATATGCAAAGTGCAGAGCTCAACACTGGCTGGCTGACAGGGGCTAACCTAGCACTGCTGACCGAACAATAAGAGAACAGGGGTTCTGTCCACAGTTCCCAAAAACACAGCAGTGTCTGGATTTCAATAGCACAGGTCAGCAGCGGCTCCTAGATAGATTAAGATAAGCAGAATCTCAAGAACTTTATTTTTTTAAGCCAAAATCACACAATAAGTCAAAAAGACTTAGACAGTGCCAAAAATATTTGACAGAAGTAAAGAGCAGACACATTTGGATAAGACAAGGGACAAAATCTTTGAAAATTAGGCCAGTTTCACACATACTGGTGTGAAACTGTATGTGTTTTACATACAGAAACAGATCTACTGATGGTGACTTCTGCGTTTGACTCGAGTCTTACTGAAGTCCCTATAACAGTCTGTTTTCAACACATTTGTCTCATGTGTCCCTATTTCCAGATTATAAGCTCCTACTTTTTTCATAGTCTTTAAACATTGTGATGTGGCTAATACATGGATTTTTAGCAGTAGGTTTAGAAAGGCTGGGCTGTTTGACGAGGAAGACACAACAAGCTCAAGAGTGACAAAAATGACAACAAAAGAGGGAGTGAGGAAGTGTGTGCGAGGCTGTTCAAATACGCCACTGAAGATGATGACATTAGTGGTTTTAGTGTGCAGGTGGAAGACAAATGGCCATCAATGAGTTATCCTGCTATTGTATTTTTCTTTAACCAGCTGTGTTACAGGGAATGTTTGTGCATGTTACATGTATTATTATTTATTAAAAGAAAATAAATCTTTCTGTTTAAACATCTCATGTTTGAATGTGGACTCCTACACTGGCATGCTTCGTGTTTCCTCTACTTTCACCCTGGGGCAAGTATCGACTTTGCTGGCACTTGTGGGCAGTGTGGGTGTATCATTGGTTCAGCAACAGTATCGGAGAGAGTCTTTCTTTTTGGGGAATCTGTAATTTAAAGATTCCTTCTGTAGAATTGTAAATAAGCTAGCAGTGAGGCTTGTGCTGCAGCAAGAATGCAGTCATTGGTCACCCAAATAGTGGACTAAATATTTACTTTAGAGCCAGCTTTTACGTCTTCCCCCTAGAAACTTAAAAAAAGAAACTGAAAGTGGGTTGATGTAGTGCACTGTGGGATTAATAGTTTTTATTTCAGTCTTTTTGTTTCTTGTGTGTAGTTCAGTTCTTCAAAGATGAAGTTGCATAAACATTTACTTGTCCCTTAAATTGATTTAGAATTGGACAAAAATACTTAACATTTCTAAAGCAAACAAAGTGCTTAAATGAAAATCAGCCTAAAGAGGGTGTGGCATCAGGTTTTCTAAGAAGACACAAACAACTTGAATGAGGCTTTCCTTGTAATTTTTATGGAGAAAATGTTAGAAACAAGAACTCATAGCAAAACGTACTAGTAGCCATGTTTTGTTCATTTAAATTTTAAATCAGAAAATATCGAAATTAAGATACAATTATTTACATGACAGTGGCTATTACATGATATTCTTAGGGTAATATTTCACATGGCCTCTCCACGTAAGGGCTCAGATGTTTAATCCAGAATGGTTTAACATTCTGGCTTGCATAGTTTTTGTCTGCATTTAGCTTTTGTATAAAACATTTTAGTGTCTTAGCTTCTAAAACCTGAGTGGTGCTGCGATGTGAATCTTTTTGTTTCAGTGATCACTTTTTTAGTCTTTGCTTTTTTGTAGTCCTTGTACAGAGTTTAGTTGCTTAATAGCCAGTAGGTCTAATTGTGAGATACATATGAATATTAATTATTTCACATTTCTGAAATATTATGGAAATAATATGTTATCTAAGTCCAAAAACACATTGAAGCATCACAAGTGCTTAAATGGTGTGTGCACATTTCTTTGAACATTTATGTATATATTTTCATACTAACTATAAAAATTTAATTGCACACCACACTGTGCAAATGTTAGCACTGGCAATTGTACCTCTTGGATTGTCTGTTATTGACAGTTTTGATGGAGTCATTCTCTCACTTTTATAGCAACTTTACTACAAGGGATTTTATTGCCAGATTGCAGATCTTCATCCTGTACAGACTAGGGATCATTTTCTTGGTATGAAAATATTCCTTTAGCAGATTTTTGGTTTGTAAACCATCTGAGCCAAAGGCTTGCAAATAAAAAAACCAACAACAACAAAAAAAAACTGCTCGGCTGATAACAGTTTGGAGTAAAAACATCCAGACTTTCTAATCGTTGTTCTTGGGGATTTTAACTGTGCAGTTCCAATGAACCTCCAAAGTACAGACAGCATTAAACGTGTCCCACCAGAGATAAAAACTCACAGATCCACTGCTACATAGCTATTAAATATTCATATCATGCTGTCACCCGGGCAATTTTAGGACTTTTCTGATTACTGTCTGCTTCCTTTCATTCTAACATATGGGCAGAAATTTAAAACATCTTAGTTTGTAGTTGGGCCTGTTGGGTTGTGGACTGATGGGTCAAAGCAGATGTTACCCGCCTCCTTTGACTGCCCTGCTTGGAGCAGTTTTGAAGCTTCAGCCTCTGACCTGAACAAACTTGCTGAAACTACGACTTCATACATCTGTGTTTGTCAGTACGTCTAAGAGAAGCTATAGTGAGAAGCAAAAAAAAAAAAAAAAAAAAACACTTCAGCAAATGACCTGACATCAGTTACTAACTGCAGTAGCCAAACCCTTCACCCTGTCCAAAATCTTGTCTGGCAAATGACCTGACCAGGTTCTACTGCAGGTTTGAAAGCTAGTCATTCACACCTTTCAATTCATCCACTTCTCAGTCTGACATAAAAGCTCTCCATGCACCAGTCACCATTCTCTCCTCAGATCTTCTTCCTGGACTTCAGATCGCTGAGGAAGATGTAAATGGGCTTTTTCAGTGTCGGTAGGCCAGGAAAGCTCAGGGACCTGAAGGTGCTTCTACCTCATGCCTGAGAACCTGGCTGGCTGTCCGCATCTTTTGCATCAGCATGCTAAGAAACACATGGAGTTAAATGTCTACAGGACTGTTGCCCTGACGTCTCTTGACATAAAATCCTGGTGTTGAAGTATATTATTGACATCACATTCCCCTTGCAGAACCCCTTGCAGTTTGCTTACAGGGCAAACATGTTGGCAGACGAAGCAATCAACTTAGAATTGCACTTCATTTTGCACATCCTGATCCTATTTGTGAACTTCAGCTTGGCCTTCAACATAGTCAGCCCAGACATCCTCCACCCGGAGCTCGCCCAGCTTCCAACGCCTGCTTCCTCCTGTCAGTGGATCACAAGCATCCTATCTGACTGGCAGCAGTAGGTGAGACTGGGGAGTGTCTTCTCCCACATATGAACCATCACTGCCTCCCCAAGGGTTTGTTTTTATCCCACTCCTTCTCTCACTGTACACAAATCTCTTCTCTCACTGTTGGGAACCTCAGTGGTTCCATCTGTGAAACTCCTGAAGTTTGCAGATGACACCACATTTAGTAGTCTGATCCAGGACAATGACAAGTCTGCATACAAACAGAAGTCAGAAAAACAGAGCGCTATTTGCGAAAACCAGTCGCAACAGGGACAGTTTCCTTCCCCAGGCTGTCACTCTGATGAACACTCTGATAAACAGAGTGCCCATACCTATACCAGGAAAATTTGCACAAATTGAGCATGGTCTTCCTCTCTTGTGAAAACACTGCACAAATACATATTTACAAACTGTTTTATTTTTATTCAAGCTTCTATGTATTTATATTTAAATATCATCATCGAGAACCAAAGTGAAATTCCAGATTTGCACAAAATTAGCAAATACAATTGGTTCTAAAAGTGATTTTGATTCTGGACTTCTTGTGAGTGATGTGTGCACAATTAGAGGCCAATGATACAGTAAAGAGAGACTGGGGAAATATAAGGAGGTAATGGAGACCCAAATCAGTATGTTAGAGGCTTTGGAGACAAAGGGTAGTAGTGCTGAGTATATCCACAGGTGTGCCTCTGTTTAAGTGAATTAATATGAATCAGAAGTTGACATCATCATCATGCAAAGTGATCTTAGTATATGTAAACTTTTGAAGATAGTAAAAAAAAAAAAAAAAACAGAAAACATTGTTTTTAAAAGTTTAATTTTAAAGTAGCAAACATTTTAGTATAATGCAATTTCAGTTGAAATCAAAACTATAAACCTTTTTCTACAGTGTATGTAAACATCTGGTTTCAATAGTATATAATGCACACTACTGACACTAACCAAACAAAACGAAGCAACTGAAGTGCGACAACATGCAATTTGCAATTATTTTAGCAAATTGAATGTTGTTTTGAAACTTCAGAGATATGGACATCTATACAGTGTCAAACGCTTTTGACTAATACCTTTTTCCATGTATAAATAAATTTTATTCACACCTTCTTGACAGCATTGGTGTTGTTCATTGAGGTTTGTGATTATTAATTGATGGCAGTTCTCTTATAATTTCACCACATTATTTCCATTCTTGTTAAGGCCTAGACATCGTCCGAGATATTGCAACAACCTAATTGTATGTGAGGCATTGTGTTCTGATTGATTGATTGATTGATTGATTGATTGTTGTTCTGGAAATATTGTTTTACTTCATGATTTAATCTGACCCAAGTTTCATCTGTTGGGAAGAAATTTATAAATACATGAAGAATTTCATGGTAGTTTTTACCTGCAAGATAACCACGTTATTTTCCAAAACAAACTAATCAACCGTCCAGTATGTGGAAAAAAAATATTTTTGTGACTATCTGTGGTGCTTGATTTTAGGACTAACATTTGCGCCTTCTGGTCTGTCATTATGACATTGGTCAAAAAGTATTTTAATTTTAAATATTTCAATTCTTTAGGCTAAAGCTTCTTTCTACTTCTGGTACTTTTCCACAGCTTTTTATCTCCAATAGATCATTTCGTTTGAGCAATGCACAGCTTGACCTCGGAGTACATTATGTTGGAATCCACACAATGGGAAATTGGCATTGTTTTAATTGTTTTCCACTTGCAGTAAAATGTAGGAAATTGGGCTGCAAAGAAGGGACCTCCGTGAATCTGATTAGTAAATGTTGTTTTTTTTTTTTGTGATTTATCTTAGAGATTGTTCATACCTGAATAAGAGAGATAAATAGGATGAATTCCAGACAACTCATACTGTCTTTTGTAAAGTCCACAGTGTGTAATTTCATGCTTGAGTCCTACACTCGTAGGGGTGCACACGTGCATGTGTGTGTGTAGTGGGGGGATGGTGAAATGTGGGAATTGGGTTGAGGTGAAGTCTGTTTGGATTGCAAAGACCGGACATAATAGAAAAACATCAATGTGGAAATCAGTGTTGTCTCTTAATGCGTCAGCTATGATTGATGAAGTTCCTTTATTAGTGTCCCTGTTTGCTGTTCCAGACAAACGTGCAAAATCTGCAGTCACATTCAAACGTCACTTATTCTTCTAAATGCTTTCCAATGCAACTGGGTGAAAACACACACACACACACACACATATATATA